>VZTJ01002136.1:84409-104923 GCA_013397795.1 Orthonyx spaldingii | reverse complement strand
CTGACCCTGAGGGGTTTTGGGGGAGCAGCCAAAGCTCCCCAAACCATAAACTGGGGGGGTGAGGGGGAAAGCATTTTCTGCTGACCATGAGAGGGTTTGGGGGAGCAGCCAAAGCTCCCCAAACCATAAATTACGGGGGGAAAGTCCTTTCTGCTGACTCTGAGACCCCTCTGCGGGGTTTTGGGGGAGCACCCAAAGCTCCCCCATCCCTCGGGCGGCCGGGGAAGGCGGGGGGATGCGGGGGAGGCGGCGGGGCCGCGATGTTTGGGGAGCAGCAGCGGTTGCCAGGGGTGACTCGGTCCCCTCCCCTGGCCCTGCGCGTTGCCGGGAGACGCGGGGAGCGTTTCCCAAACCAAACATCCCCATCCCGCTCACTAAATATGTCAGCGGGTATTTTCGGGAGCCCGGCGAAGGCAGGACGGACAAATAACGCCTTTGCCATGGTAACTGCGGAGGGGGGGAGGGCTCCCCGCGGGCGCCGCGGCTTTGTTTTGGTTTGGTTTGAGTTTTTATTTAATTGTTATTTCAGAATAAACGGATTAGCGGGCTGGGGAGAGCTCTTCAAAGCAGATGCTCGGGAGAGGAATCTTTTTGTTTGGTTGGGGTTTTTAAAAATTAATATTAAGGAATGGAGCTTTTTGGAGCTGGGAGGAAACTACTCAGGGTGAGAGCCACCCCCAAACACACACAGGTCCCTCAGCAAGTCCTCTTTCAACTTATTTCTTTATTTCCCCCCACCTATTTGTAGATCCCTCGAAGTTTTCCAGCAGATTTTAGATCCCTCTCAAGCAGGGTTTAGCTTACTTAAAACAGGTTTGCTTTTCTTGGTGGTGTCTGTGAGTCCAGGGAAAGGCAGCCTGGCTGGGAAATGAGCTTTTGGGAGACAGAGTGTGTGTGGTTTTGGAGTGTCCTCTGATTTGATGAAGAGGAAAAATTAATCAAAAGGATGTTTTCTTCTAGTGCCACGAACATGGAAAGCTGATTTAAATTCTCCACATCGAATTTTTTTTTTTTTTTTAACATTAGAATTTGAGGCAATTAATCATAAGCAAAAATGTAGAGACACTCAGAGGATTTTAAGGCAGAGAAATAAAGAATAGAGAAAGGCTTTTGTTGGGCTGGTGGAAACATCATTGTCCTGGGTGCCGTGGTCTGATCTAACACATAAAAGTTCTGCTGTGCTTGCTGATCATCCCTGAGGCCACAGACTGCTGTCACAGGTTCCCACATTCCATAGCAGCAGATCTGGGGCAGAATTTGCCTCTCCAACTTTTCAATGGAAGCTTAGGCAGCGGCATCACTCCAGTTCACCTTGGCAGGGATCAATAACAGCTCATCGCTGGTGATTTCCAGGTGTGGGTGCTTTCAGTGCTTCCCTTGGTGCTTCTCCAGGTGTTTTTCTGCTGCTCTAAAGTCACTAAGGTTGGAAAGACCTCCAGGATAAAGCCCAACCTTTGCTGGAATGCACAATCCCCAGGGCACTGCAAAAGCTTGGAGCATTCACATCTCCAAGGCTCGTGTCATAAAAAGCTGGAATCACTCACCCACTGGATGAAAAATAAAAGTCACAATTCTGGGCACGTTTTAAATAAAGTTTCCCCAAATTTTGGTTCTTTGTTTAAAGACTTTTCTCCCTCAACTGTTGCTGACCCAGCCCCCAGATTACTCCTTGGTCTTTCAGCATTTCTCTCCCTCTCAGGGAACTGCCCTGCATGAGAAGAGTAAACCCAGGAATATTTTGAAAAACACAAATTTTCTTTTTCGGGAGATGTTCAGAGCAGATTCAACAGAGAGCAGCTCCTTAGGCAAGACAGGCAAGAGTTCTGGCAACTTAAAAATGACAACTGGAAATTAAAAAGTCATAATTTGAAGAATCCCTCTGGCAAAGGGATAACACAGACAGCACCTGCAGCTCTCTGAGGTGATCTGAGAGCATTCACACCCATTAATGGAAAAGTCAATCAAACCAAGCTCATTCAACCCTTGCCCACTGCTTTAAGGCCAACTTCAGCACTGAAGCCTCCAAACTGTGTGAAAATGGTTAAAAGATGCTTTGGCACTGTGACATTAGGCCAAGTAAAGGACTCCAAGAGGGAATTCTGGTCACGACAGCAGAGGCAGCAAAGGTGGATGTGCCCAACCTCCTGACAACTCTGGTCCCACTCAAAGCCCAGCCTGTGAACCGAGCCCAAGCTCCCTGTCCAGACCCCCTTGCTCCTTCCACCAGAATTCCTACAGGGATATCTTTGCTGGCACTGACCCAGGAGCCATCAGCTCCTCTCAGAGTGTAAAAGAGACCAGCTGCCCTCAAAGACCCATTAGATTTATTCCAAATTAAGTCCAAGATGCTTCTCACTTCATTCCTTTCTCCTAAGTGCCCTTCTCCCTGCTTTAATATGCTAAAAATTACTGCTGGGATGAGGAAAACGCATTAAAATTGAGAGTTCACACCTCTCAAGTGTGGATGGCAGTGGAGGTTTTAGGATTCCAGTTGCTGGAGTCCTGTAACTCCCACAAGTGCCTGACAAGGAAAAGGGTTTCCAGCTTTCCAACTTTTACTGAAAAAAAGTCAGGAGAAGAACATGATTTCAGAAAATCATTATTTCAACTGTCAGCCTTCCTTATTTTTATCTCCTAGTGGGTTTTAACCCAACTTTATCCTTTGGGGAATTTCTGGTCTCATGGGGGAAGGAGTTTATTTGCACTCATAGAGCAGCTCAACCCCTCTCCTTTTTTTTTTTCTTTTTTCCCAAAGTTTCTTTCTACTTTTGCTTTTCAGAAGAAGAAATGAACTTCATGCAGGAAGGAGAGCAATGCAAGGAGTGTTAAGTGTGACTGCAGGAGCTATTTCCAGTCTCTACAGCGTTTAGTGAGCAGTGTATTGAAGAGGCCATGAAATGCTAATGATCTCCAGACTGCCAGAGATACAGTCCTAAATAGAAGGAAAAAATCTCTTTGAGACATTTTTTTTTTTTTGCCTATTCCATCTCCAGAAAAACCACACAAAACTTTAACACCTCCCTTTGGCTAAAGCTCTCCAAGTTACACTTGAAAAAAAAAAAAAACCAAAAAGGAAAAACAGATGGGGGTGGGGGAGTGGATAGAGATGATCCACAGAGCTAAAATATCCATTAGTGGTAAATTCCACCATCTCCTCCCCCTCCCAAAAAAAACCGGGCTGCATGGGTCAGATTCCACCGGCAGACCAAGGAACCAGCTCCAAACACATTCACTCAGCCCTTTTGATTCTCTTGCTTGTCTAAGTGGCTGCTAGGCAACCCCAGCAGCATCGCTGCTCATATGCATTAAGTATTAACTATTATTTCATTCCTTCCCCCCCTTTCCACAAAAAGGCAGCAACCTCAATGCACGGCAGATAATTCTCTTCCCAAAAGGGAACGGAGCTGAAGCTGGGTAAGGGGTGGGTATTCCCGGTTTAGTTCCAAGATGGGATGTGTCCACCACCCTGCATTACCCACCTGGTGCTCTCCTCAGGGGATGAAAAACTCATTTTTGGTGCACCAGGAGATGCAGCTGCTCCCAGCCAAGCTCTGGAGGGAATTGCAGTGCTGCCTACACAGGGAGCCAAAAATCCTGGAGTCAGTTTGGTGAAGCAGCAAACACCCCCAGTGCTCCAGCCCTTGTGTCCCTCTGGAGGTGGGAATTCTCCTGGGGGAATAAGCCCTGATTTTGCCAGAAATGGACAGAAAGCCCTGATTTTGTCATAAAGGGACAGCGGGAGGGATGCTGCTGCCCTGCCCAAGGTAGGATTCAAGACACAATTTAAGGATTTCTGCTCCCTGCCCTCTGAGAGTCAGTTCTGGGAGCAGCATCCCCATCCCTGCCACAACTCTTCCAGCCATGCCAGGGGCTGTTTTGTCTGAAGAAATAAACATCAAAATTGGGATGGGACAGAAGAAAGCAGAAGCTGGTGGTGTTTAGAAATGGCTGGGATGCTTCAGCTCAGCAAAGAAATTCAGTGACATATTGAGGTCCCCTCAGCCTGGTCCCAAACTTTGGTGATGCTCCTGAACCCAGAGCCAGTACCAGGACAATCCTTTACAACAGAGGAGGAAGCTGCTGCTCAGGACAACAAAACCCCAGGAAAATGAATTTTTCACCTGAAGGAAGTCTCCAAGAAGCGGGAGAGGGAAGGCTGCTGACAGGCAGAGCCCTGCTCTCTTCCAGCCCAGTGACATTTCTGAGTAATTACAAACCCTTACGATCCATTGTAATGGTAATGTACAGGCCAGTTGTTGTGGAGAAGTGTGATTAGATGCTGTGTAGCTACGATGCAGACTGGAAGGAATGCTAAGAATGCCTCCACTCCGAACTGAACTGAGCAGCAGCGGGAAGAGCAGGAGCTGGAGCAGAGAGGAGCATCCCACAGGCACCTGCAGAGCCTGGACAGGAGCACAGCTACAGGGCAGGTCCTGGCAGCAGAAAGTTCAGATGTCAAACCCTCTTCTGCTGCAGGAGGCTCCAGAGAGCTGCCAAGAAATTGAAATCACGGAATCACAGAACGGTTTGGGTTGGAAGGGACCTTAAAGCCCATCCAGTGCCACCCCTGCCATGGCAGGGACACCTCCCACTGTCCCAGGGTGCTCCAAGCCCTGTCCAGCCTGGCCTTGGGCTTCCAGGGATCCAGGAGCAGCCACAGCTGCTCTGGGAATTCCATTCCAGGGCCTCCCCACCCTCATAGGGAGGAATTTCTCCCCAAAATCTTTTGTGTGGTATCTTCACACTCTGTGTGTGGGAGGGATCAGGGACAAGAGGGTCCCACCTCTATCACACCTCACATCTTCCAAACAAAGAAATGAGTATTTGCCTCACCTGGGAGCATCCTATTGATTTCTGTCACCAGCCCAATTCAGGAGTCCAGGCTAAGTGTTTTCTCCAATGCAGGCCAGCCAGGAAATGTTTGTTTTTCAGACTATGAGACATTTCCTATGTTGGGGCTCCACTCCTAACCAATATCAATATCAGTGGAGGATGACAAAACCTTTTGAAAAGGTTAAAAACCTGAAACAAATCTCCTCATACACAATGTCTGCCCATTTCACAATGAAGAGAAGCAAAAATTGTAATTTTAATTTTTTTTTTATAACACTCATGTCACAGCACATTTGGAACCAGAATCAGGCATAATTCCATTTCCGAAACCTACCCATTAAAAGGGCTGCCAGATTTGATATAAATTTTCCTCTACAAAACAAATTGATTAAATGCAGACTGAACTGGAGTCCCTAAAGCTTTGTCACAGCAAACTTCACGCAGCAGTTTCGTAATTTGCAGGTGGAAATACATCAGAACATTCATTTTCAGCCTCATACAAGCACCTCATTACTCTGCAAAGTAATATTTTTAAGCTATGAATAGTATCTAAATTATTCAGGGATGGAAAAAACAAATCCATCTCCTCTGGAAAGGAAAGCCACCAGCTGCTGAGAGCACAGAACTCCTCTCCTAAGGCCAAATAATCAGCAATGCAAAATAACCAGTGGAGAAGTGCAGCACCGTGAGCAAAGAGAAAGGTTTTCTAGGAATATTCTTGCAGGGAAAAAGGGTTTTGTATCAGAGCATCATTTAGGCTGGAAAAGACCTCCAAGACCATCGAGTCCAAGCTGTGAGTGATCCCCAGTTTGTCACCAGCCCAGAGCACTGAGTGCCACGTCCAGGTGTGGACCCCTCCAGGGCTGGGGACTCCAAACCTCCCTGGGCAGCCCCTGCCAATGTTTAATCACCCTTCCAGTGAAGAAATCCCTTCTGATGTCCAGGTTGAAAGGGTACAGCAGCTCATAAAGGAGCAGAAAAGGCAGAGGGAGGAGGAATCTCCTCAGCATCACCCTAAGTTCTGAACTATCCTGACACAGCCAGGCCAGGACACCTGGAGCTGCTTTTTTCCATGGATATTTCAAATATCAGTCTCCTGCCACACTTGTTTGCTCAGGGAGGGTTTAAGTGGGGACAGGCCCCTGGATGGGGCAGAGGGGTCTCTCCTGTGCTGCTCCATGCCCCAAAGCCGTGCCCTTGAGTTCATCTCACCCCGCGCCCCGCACGGGCTCGGGCCCTGTCGGTAAAACTGCACAGATTTAATTCTCTGAGCACACGAAGGAGATGGCAGTGATGGGGGAGGAACCAGGGCTCTTCTGCCAGGTTCACAGAACTCTCTGGACCACCCAGATGTTTGCAAATTCCCACAAGGAGCCCAATTACCAGTGCAAGGATTAACTCCACTCGTTTTTGTTAGCAGCAAGGCCAGCCTCCCTCCCAGCCACACCACAGCCGACTTCAAAGACTTTTGTACCAAAGCTCAAGAACCAGGAGCAGATCTTTCCTTTCTGGAACACCAGAGGAGGGAGGAGGATGTTGTCCATGCTGTAGCTCCTGGATATCTGTGTCTCCAGGAGCAGCAGCTGAATATTGCTGGGTTTAAGCACCCCCCAGACTCGCCCGAGGCATCGACCCGTTCTGGATTTTGCAAAATCACAGTGCAAGAAACACTGAAGCAGCAGCAGCAGCTTTCCCCCTCATTCTGCTGTGAAGAATATTGAAGATTTGTCATCACATGAAGCAGAGGGAGATCAGTCTGAGGCACCGAGAGCCAAGACCCTGCTCTGTGTGGGCTGGGAAGCTTTCAAAGGATTTTTTCCATGGGAGAGATGGAGGGGAAGGCTTGAGCAACTCACCTCAAGCTGATTCTCCTGCCTGAGCTGCACAGTTTCAAAAGGATCAGAGGAATCAGGCAGCATTCAGGTCTTCCACTGTACTAGGGATTCATTGTCTTCCTTTTAAAATTACGAATTGTTTGATTATCAACCCATTATTGCTCTCTTAACTTTCCTTCGTGACTGAGGTGCATAAACCTGTATTTTAAAAGATACAACCTAACACTAATCTCACATTCCATAGGGTAAAGCCCCTCTTTGCAGCATTCTTCCCAAAAAGACAAAGAAGGAGAAAAGTCCTGTAGGAAGGGGAGAGAGGACAGGATGCAGAGCATGAAACTCGATTTTATTCTGTTATTGAGGGATTGGGATTGGGGTTTCTACAACATCCACACTCGACCCTTTCCTCCTCCCTGACTCACAGGTCTCTGATGGGCCATGAGCTGGAGGTATTTAAGAGCCAAACTTGTTCCAACAGCTCAAAGCATTTTAGACAAAGCTTCCAGCAGCTCTGGAGAGCCTCAGACCAGCAGGTAGCCAGGAAAGACCGTGGTGCTGCCAATTTTAACAGCGGAATGATTTGTTCTCTTAAAAAACTTAACCTTTCATTGGCTCCTTTATTTACCAAGGAGAGATTTGGGTGGGGAATAGAGGGAAGAGTCTCTTCTGGGCAGCCAGATGGAATTCCAAATCCAGTTAGTTTAGGCAGGGAGCTAAGGGGAAGATGTCAAAATATGGTTTCCATTAACGTAACAGCGGAAAACACGAGTGGTTTAAAATACTACATACAAACAATTACTGCTCTGCCACCAGGACCTGTGCCAATAGCAGGGATTTTATCACCATAGTTAGTTTAAACCAACAGCAATAGAGTTGTAAGTCAGAAATATGGTATTTTATTCTTAAATATTTGCTTGGGGTGCTACTTGACATCAGACTTCAGTCAAAATAAGCTTTAGCAAACGATATGTTAAATGATCCCATCTGCCTGTTTCAAAGGCAAAAAAAGCCAAGTAGATTTTGTTAATTCTGGATTTCCAGTTCAGTCTTCCAAAAGAGAAGGGACATTTTCTGCTCTTATTCACCACGTGGTGCTAAAGTGAGTGGGTTTAGTGGGCAGGATTTAGTCTACAGGGCAGAGGAGCCCAGCAGTCAAGACATTAACAGCAAATTTTAACTATCAATAGGACATTGATTTATTTTACTTTTATTTTTTTTAGTGGAGAGGTTTTACTTTCTGCAGATGGAAGAGAGGAAAAAAGAGAGCACCATCACCTTGCCTGCATCTGCATTCAGGTGCTCTGGCAGAAAGCACTCCAGAAGGAATAATGCTCATTGTTCTGCACTCACAGCTGAGAGGTTTTTGTCTCTCACGATCATTTTGTGCCAGAAGAGTCGGGTGACTTCCCCTCCAGGAGTGACACAGAGGTACAGAGGGATCCCTGAATGACACAATTCAGGGAATGCACTCAAAGGAGCAACGATGAGAGGTTTAAAGGCAGTTCACAAGAGGTGGTGGTGCCTCTTGGAAAGAGGCAGTAACAGCTGTGGAGGGAGAGAAGGGGAAAGGGGGAAAGGGGGNCCTGTTCCAAGGGATAGTAAGAAAACTTACATAGTTTTGTTTCATAAATAGCAATGACACAACCTTGCTTATTGCAGGTTTGACTCAGGAAACTAATTTGTGCAGCGCTGAAATATCCTTTCCTTAGGTACTGATGTGATCATTTATTGAGTGAGAGGCAGCTCACCTACCCAACCACTTTCTAGCCAGGGATGAGTGAATAATGGGTTGAATGCTGCCATCCTCTGGCTGGCTGCATAGAAAACTTGTTAAACTTGTGTGTCTTTAAGGTAATATTAGAAACTACACGGTGGTGTTTTCTTTTTTCAATGTGTCTAACTTCCCTGTCCAGACTTTCTAATCATTCTATATGGTGATAGTTTTAATCTACAAGAAGGTTACTTCAGAAATACTTTATATATAAGTGGGTGATTTACTTAGAAGGAAAGAAGGGAAGGGAAGGGAAGGGAAGGGAAGGGAAGGGAAGGGAAGGGAAGAAGGGGATTTAATCAATGGGTGTTTGCAGCCTGGCTCTCCAGCCCCACGAGCACCTGCACTCGTGTGTCCAAGGGCCAAAGTTGTGTTTCTGCAGTGGGAAAACAGCCACAGGTGTCAGAAACTCAGAGAATGGCAGCCCTGGGGTTGAGTCACCTCCCAGCCAGGCTGGCAGCACTCTGTGTCCTCCAAGGACCAGCACAACTCCCTGTACCCACCTGAGATTTCTGATGGGTGGACAGGGGGGCAGACTTTGAAAACCAAAATCCTGTGTTATTACATTATTGGACATTACCACCTCCTCTAACCAGTCAGCACATGATCTGGGGGGGGAAATCATTCTTCCAGGGAACAGGCAGTAGCTCAACTCTTATATTAACTTTCTGATGCAGGAAAAATTAGTAAAATTTTTATAAACCTGAGAGACAAAAAGGTAGAAAAATCACTGCAGAGTGGCCACAGGCTGTCATTTCTCACCAACTTCCAATTCTCTGCTGTGCTAGGATGGTTCTAAACCTGAAGTGTAAAGTGGAAATTCATCCACAGACAATTTACTCTTCCCCAGCAGAATACTGCACGATGTTGTGGCTAATCACATCATTCAATCCCTCATATGTTAAGAAAGCACTCAGAAATCAGGAGAATGCATTCAAAATGTTCACTGTGTGGAACATTTCTTTGCCCAAACAAATATAAATTCAAGCAAGTAGCTGCCAAAATGAAAAGTTAGCACAGAAATTCCTTAATGATTGACTCAGAAGAGACTCATCACCAAGGTATTAAGTAATTCTTAGGGGAAAGTGAATTAGAACTGCAGTGGATGATGCATTAATTATTTGGTGGCAGTGAAGAAAAAAGCTTGGGTTTTAAGGACATGAGGTTAGAACACAGCTGGAGGGATTTAACCCATGGTATAAACTGCCTTTTTAAATGTGCAAAGAGGGAAATACCCTGAGTTTCACTGGGCCCTGCAAACAGAGCAATGCGGAACAAGGGAGTTTTGCTCATCCACAGTTCGTTTTCGTTCCAAAATTCCCTTTTTAGAGCATTCTAGCTGTGTGTTCATTTGGATTGTAAAACAGCCTGAAGAGTGATACTGGAGTTATTTCAGCAAGAAATGCCCAACCACTCTTTTCCCCAGATTTCTCTAATTAAACCATTTCTCCAGGGGTCTGTTGGTTGTTTTCCCTCTCTCAATTTTTTCAGCACCAAAACACAGCTCTGAGCATCATCTCTGCATCTCCATCAGCTCAAGCCCTGCAGGATCCCCACCCTCAGCAAACATGGGGAGGAAAATCCTCTGGGCAGGGGCTTTTCCTGGGGGATCATTTTCAGGGAGCAGAGAGAAGCCACGAGGTCTCTTCCAACCAAACCAGTCTGGGATTCTCTAAATGCCTCTGCACAAAGTATTCCAGGAGGGCACCAAGCAGAAAATAGTGACACCATCCAAATTTAAAAAAAAAAAAAAATGGAAGCAGAGCAATAATGACACCATCCCCAAAAAATGTGTGTCTTGTTTTGATCAGTGAGTAAAGCAACAAGCACCTGAAGCTTTCAAAGCACTTTACAAATATTAATCCTTATGATTTGCCCATCTTAACTTTCTGGCTCCTGGAAAAAAGGAAGGCAGGGAGTGAATTATTCCCTAATGGGAAATGGAAATGAAAGCACGGAGCAAATAAAGCAGGGTTTCCCAAACAGACTCTGAAGTGCCAATGGATGTGGATTGTGGATCAGAAAAAGATGGGATTGCTAAATGAGAGATTAATTTATGCCTCAGAGCACAGGTCTGAGCGTGGGGGACTCCTGACACAGGGGAGTCTAAGGAGGCACAGAAACCCCACTGAGGATGGGTCCAGAGGCAAAGAGGTGCATCAGAAACATGGAATAAACACCCTTGGAACTGCACTTGATCACAATTTATTCCTGGAAATGCACACTCTCACAACGTGTCTGTATGTACACAGGGATATTTTATACATAAGTGTGTATAAATATCTAGGAAATAACCCAAATCCCAAACACTGATACAGCTGCAGCCCCAGGGCCTGCAAACCCAGAGGTTTTCTTGTGCCAGACACACCCTCAGATGTTTTGATACGAAAATGTCTCCTTTCAGTGCCCAGCAAGGAAGTGGTGATTTTGATTTTCACAAATTCAGAGCCTGCAAGGAACCTGTGGGGCTAAAGACAAAGCCCATTTCCCCCCGGGGCAGCAGTCAGGGGCTTCAAAACCCTGAGCGTGACAAGGGGGATCCTGCTTTTATGGCAGATTTCATCCATGAAAAGGGGGCAAAAAAGGACAAACCAGCCCACAGAGAGACTCACTCTGCAATCCACTCCCTGCTTGGCTGTAACAATGGAATCATGGAATGGTTTGGGTTGGAAAGGATCTTGGAGACCACCTGGCCATGGGCAGGGACACCTTCCACTGTCCCAGGGTGCTCCAACCCCATCCAGCCTGGCCTTGGGCACTTCCAGGGATCCAGGGGCAGCCACAGCTGCTCTGGGAATTCCATTCCAGGGCCTTCCCACCCTCACAGGGAACAATTCCTTCCCAATATCCCATCTAAATTTCAGTTTTTCAGTGGGAAGCCATTCCCTGTGTCCTGTCCCTCCATCCCTTGTCCCCAGTCCCTCTCCAGCTCTCCTGGAGCCCCTTTAGGCCCTGCAAGGGGCTCTGAGCTCTCCCTGGAGCCTTCTCCTCTCCAGGTGAACACCCCCAGCTCTCCCAGCCTGGCTCCAGAGCAGAGGGGCTCCAGCCCCGGGAGCACCCGGGTGGCTCCAGCAGGTCCCAATCGATGGGGTTGATAATTAAATTAACACCTCATTAAGGGTTTCTGTCACTCAGGCAGCCCCAGGTGCCTCGCTGGAAGGGCTCTTCCCTAGAGCCAGCCCTTCCCAACAGCCCGGGTGACGCAGCTGCCCTGGAATGTCCTGGATGGGGATTGCAGGGGAGGATTCTGTGACGGCTGAAACGCGCTGACGGCACAGGGTAATTAAATAATTAACCCCCCGTCCTCGGCGTGAGACGATCTTTGCTCTGCCTCTCCCAGGAAAGCTCCCGGAGCACTTTGGGGCACAGAGCAGACCCCACCCCATCCAGGATAACGGATTTTTGGGGTCTTTTTGGGGTTTCTGGTGCTGGAACAGCTTGAAAATTCATATTTTTAAACTGATTAGATAATGAGACTAAGAGAAGCTAGTTCTACTTAAGCGCCTCTACCTCGCTTTATCAGTTTGTAAGTTTTATACTTTATACTTATAAGTTTTATACTTATCAGTTTTATAATCACTTTATAAGATTAAGAAATGAACTGACTCCAAGTTTCAGTAGCCAGGTATAAACTTCTGGGAACACAGAGTTTACTGATTGTTACTAAAAAAATTACTGCACCTTTTACCTAAAATCAAGTTGGGATTTTGTGTGTGTGGGGGTTTTTTTTCTGGGGGGTGTTTTGGTGTTGTTTTGTTTGGTTTTTTGAGGGTTTTTTTTGTTTTGTTCTTGTTTTTTAAAGATTTTTACATTCTGAGCACCATCTACACTGGGACAAATGAAACTGTAGAACACAGCAGTGGTAAGGATCAAAAAGCACTTTTGCTGCTCCAGTCCAATTTGAAACGTGAATTATCTGCTTTACAACTCCTCACCTTCCACAATTATCTCTAATGGTGGCAGCACACGAGGCAATACTCTGAAATTTAAATGAGTCCATTTATTAGCACAACAAGCAGCAGTTCCACCCTTCTGAGCGCTTCCTGCCTGCCAGGAATATTCAGAGCATCATAAAATCATGGAATGGTTTGGGTGGGAAGGGACCTGCTCATTCCATTCCACCCCTGCCATGGACAGGGACACCTTCCACTGTCCCAGGGTGCTCCAAAACCTGGCCTTGGACACTTCCAGGGATCCAGGGGCAGCCACAGCCTCTCTGGAAAACCTGTGCCAGTCAGGATGTTGAGAGTGACCTTATGGAAACTCCCAGATTTTCCCATAAATACTATTCCAATAGGAAAACATGGACCCCAGCAGACCTCTAAGCTAAGCCAGGAGTAGCAACAACTTTGCTTTTAAATCCCAGCTCAGGTCAGAGTGGTGCAGGTCAATGTGACAGAGGAGGTGCCTAAAACACGAGGGTGAACTTTGCATTTCTGGTTTGAGGGAGGTGATTCATATAGAAAAATCTGCATTTTCAGTGCAAGCAGCTGTGGGGGCTGGGCAGCCTGCAGGCAAGCCCCAGGTTCTTCAAGGGGCTTGAAGAAATAATTTGTGGAGGATAATTCACCTTCCTGGCAGGTGGAAGTCTTCTAACAATGGTGCACATCTGTCACATTAAGGAGAATAAATATTTGCTAGGAAGAAGGAAGCTCTGAAGACCAGCCTGGCCACCAGGAGCCATTATTTCTCTTATTATTTGTACCTATTAAAGAAAAATTTCCTCCCATGATTGGTCATTTAAGGTCATGAATATTTGAAAAGATCTGCATTTCATCTCCTTTGGGGGGAAGGGTGGGGGTTTGGACAGCACAAGAAATTGTTGGACTGAAGATAAATTAGACTGAACCAGTCCATGTGCACTTATTCCCATCTCCTCCCACGTTTCGCAGCCCAGAGGTGGATTTTGAGTTGTTTTTTAGACTGCACCATCCCAGACAGCTCAGGGAAGGAGGAGAGAGACATCCTTGCACAGAGCAGTGAGGTGACAGCGCTGACAACGGCACCTCGAGCACCCGGGGAGCCTGGGCTTATCTCCCAGCCTGCTTCCTCCCACCTTATCAGGCTCTGCACAACCTCCCTGTGCTGCCCAAACAAGAGCACAGCCTGGGTAACAGAAAATGTGAGGCTGTTGGTCAGAAAGGCCCCAGAGCTGGCTGAGCTGACTGGAATATCCAGCTCTGTGCAGGATCCATCCTTGTTTCCATGCCGTGTTTCCCATGAGCTGCATCTCCTAGTAGGTGCCTCCTACTCCAGCCTGGGCTCACAGAATCCCAGAATATCCTGAGCTGGATCCCACAGGGATCAGAGTCCAGCCCCAGGTCCTGCACAGACACCTCAACAACCCCACCCTGGGCACCCCTGGCAGCGCTGTCCAAACGCTCCTGGAGCTCTGGCAGCCTCGGGGCCGGGACCATTCCCTGGGCAGCCTGGGCAGTGCCCAGCACCCTCGGGGGGAAGAACCTTTCCCTGACATCCATCCCAGCCCTGACACAGCTCCAGCCCTTCCTGGGCTCCTGTCCCTGTCCCAGAGCAGAGCTCAGCCCCTGCCCCTCCGCCTCCCCTCGGGAGGAGCTGCAGCCCCCGAGGAGTCTCCCCTCAGTGTCCTCTGCTCCAGCTGAACAAGCCAAGTGCTCTGAGCCGTTCTTCAGACCCGTCCCCAGGTTTGTATCCCTGCAGGGCTGAGCAGGGATAGGTCTGGCAGCAGTGAGGAACAGGCACTCAGTGCTCAGGAAGGACAGAGAGCCTTCTCCACATTCCCCAGCAAAGCCCTGCCTTGTCCAGGTGGAGACACAGCTCTGTCCTGGACACTGCAGACACTGGTGAGACCCTGGCCCACCGTGGTCCTGAGGTGATGGAGGGAGGAATGCAGCTTGCATTTGGAGTTCCTGTGCCTCGTTAAGCAGCCTCGTTCATACACTGAGTAAAGGATAATTAATAAATCATCTAATTGTGAAACTCTCCATTACTAGCCAGTAACTGAAGCCATCCCAGGTACCATCAGCACTAAGCCAACCCACACATCATCAAACATCAGCTTAGCTCAGGGAGCTGGAGGAAGCCAAGCAGGAAATAGAAGAAGAATCCCAGAATGGTTTGGGTTGGAAAGGACCTTAAAGCTCATCCTCTTCCACCTCCTGCCACCTTCCACCAGACCAGGTTGCTCCAAGCCCCATCCAGCCTGGCTTGGAACACTTCCAGGAAGCCACAGCTTCTCTGGGCAACCTGTGCCACGGCCTCACCACCCTCACAGGGAACAATTCCTTCCTGATATCTCATCTAAACCTCCTCTCTTTCGCTTTAAAACCATTCCCGTTCACATGAGTGGATGCTCCACTCCATCAGCACCTAAAACATGGGAAATCCTGTGTGCAAAAGCATCACCAGATGCTCAGGTCCGTTCCAGAAGACACTCATCCATCATAAATAACCTTCCCAAAGCAGGGGAACGCAGTAACTTCCACCAGCATTGCACTGAGGCCATCACTGCATTGCTGTGTCACACTGCTGGAAGCCTGTATATGATAATAATAAAAATTCAGTGCTCAGTGCCCTGGTTTTTCTCATCACAGTCTTAGGGGGAAAAAAAATTCCTTGTCAAATGTCCCACTCTGTCCCTGCTCAGCTGCACAAGGGCAAGGGCAGTGCATGGCTTTTACCTGCCAGTGTGAGGCTGCTTTATCTAAAGCCTCCAGGACTCCCAGACACCAGAGGTCAGAAGAACGAGAATAACTGATATAATTCCCTGAGCAGGGTGAATGTTTAATCAGCTGTGTGTTAAGCCAGAAATTCTCCAGAACAGTTCCAGGGTTGTCATGGTGGCAATGGGATCTTAAGCTGATACTAAGGAACAGTCTGACAATGACTAACCAGGTGGTGATTAAGGAAATTGTTAATTCTGCTGAGGTTGTTTGCCTGTCATCATTCCACCCCCGCCTTTTCCCTTCCCTTCTCTCCTCTTCCCCTGATGTTTCTTGTCAGTCTTAACTAGTGCCACCTCCAGAAGAGGCAACCTCAATTATGGGCTCCATTCAGCAGGACCCTTTGCCTCGTGTTAACCTCAAAGAACCACCAGCCACGTAATCCCAGACAAATTCCTGAACTGCTGGTGCCTCCCCACACAGACTCAGCATTGGTTTCATCCTCGTGCTTCCAAACGAGTGGGGCACTGCCAAAGCTCAGCCATGGAGGCAGAGCCATCTCTCTCCACACCCGGATTCACTCCTGATGTGTGGAGCTCACAAGGATTCATTCCCAGCACAGCTGCAAACGGGATGTTTGTGAGGTTGGAGCATGGCTTCAGTTCCTGATGGGAAAGTGAAAATGTGCACTCCGAAGCTGCTCAGGAGAGAAGTAAATCCAGCCAGAATTTAGGATCCTCTTCTCTAGAAGGGATGGGGAAAATATAGGTTTATGAGCAAATATGGAATCCTGGAATGGTTTGGGTTGGAAGGACCTTACAGCCCATCCAGTGCCACCCCTGCCATGGGCAGGGACACCTTCCACTGTCCCAGGGTGTTCCCAGCCCTGTCCAACCTGGCCTTGGACACTTCCAGGGATGAGGCAGCCACATATTCACATATTCTGGAAAATCTGTGGCTCACCCTCCAGACAGCCAAGAATTTCTTCAGTTATCAAACCTAAATTTCCCCTCTTTCAGTTTCAACCCATTCCCCTTGTCCTGCCACTCCAGCTCCTGATCCAGAGATGCTGCCACAAGGTGCCATCCCCTCAACCTCTTGCCTCTGCTTTGTTGCTGCTTACATTCCATGTTTTTTTGTCAGGATGAGGCTTTGCAAGGATTAGAGATGCCCTGAAGAAGTCAGAGCCTGGAGTCCCCCTGGCAGGGGAGACAGGGACGTGTCTCGAGCTGCTCCTCGTCAGAGCCTGCAGGCAGGTACCTGCTGGTGTTTGTCCTCACACACATCCAGACATTCTGCACATGAAGCCAAAGAAAAACCCCCTCACACAGGCGAAAAAAAAAAAAAAAGATGTGTAGAACCTGGAGGGTGGGAATATGCACAAGCGAGCTAAATGCAGCATCAGGGAGGAATATCTCAGCAGTCAATGTAATTATTACTTCTGTCAGCTTCTTAATGGAGAACTGAGGATTTCTTTCAGATTTGGGACAAGAAAACAAAGCATCTGATTTTTGTTTGCATGTTCTTTACATAAAAGTCATTATTGGTGCAGAATTCTGTGACCTGTTCCTTTGACTGCAATGTTCAGTCATTAACCTCTTGCAAAGCTTCCTCCCACGACACATTTGTACAATGCTGAGACTTCTCTGGCATTTTTTAAGCTCAGAAAACCAAATTCTTAACAGAAATCTAACTCAGGAAAAAAAAGAAAACTTGTTAATTGCCTTTAAATGACTTTTCAAATGCCTTCACTTGGGATTTCTACAGCTCTTTGCTCCTGTGGAACATTGGGAAATACAGTTTCTAAAGTTCTGTTTGGGGAACTTCTTGCTTCTGTCACAATTTAAATCACACCTTGTAACTTTATTGCTGGGTAGACAGTGCCTAACCCCTGCAGTGACAAAAGTGAGCAGGAAAACTGTGGGAAGAGGAAGATTTTCTCATTCATTGATATGAAATCACAAGTCTAGACATAACCAGGTATTGTTTTAACAACTCAGCTGAATTAACAACATTTAAACTTTTCCAGAAATCGCCATCTTTCATAAAATATCACCCTAAGCTGAAAGTGGGTTTGGTTTTTCCTCCTTCCCCCCTACCTGGAAATATTTGTGTATTAACGTGTCCTGAAATCCATTCTGAAATGCAAACGTTGCCATCTTTCATAAAGCATCACCCAAAGCTGAAAGTGGGTTTGTTTTTTCCGCTTTCCCTCCGAATTAAAATAATTTGTGTATTAATACGACCTTGAAATAATTTCCTCTGTGCTTTGTGTGCTAAGAAAAGTGGCTCTAGGAAGTGCCCTGTACTAGAGGATTTCTCTTTGCTCAAGGAGTTAAGGTCTGTGCTGAAAGAAGGTTTTGCCATCTATTGATGAATTTATGGATAATTAATCCATAAGATACTTGGATTCCTCTTTGCTCAGTGAGTTAAGGTCTGTGCTGAAGGAAGGCTTTGCCATCTATTGATGAATTTATGGATAATTAATCCATAAGATACTTGGATTCCCCTTGCTCAGTGAGTTGAGGCCCATGGTTTGTGCTGAAGGAAGGTTTTGTCATCTATTTCTGTGTTTATGGAGAATTACTCCATCAGCTGCTTGGACAGGCACATCCCGACGTGGGAAAGCCGGCACGTTCCCAGACAATAAGCTGGATTTGTGAGTGTTTGAACAAAGGAATAAAGACCTGCCAGTCCAAATAAGACAAAACAACGCGTCTCGAAGCGCAGACCACAGACAGAAACCTTGCCTGCGTGTCAAATATCGGCAACGCAACCCCGGATCCCGATGGATCGCAATCCCTGAGTCCAGGCGAGCCCTGGCACGCCGGGCTCGGGCTGGCCGGGCTCCAGCCCTGCACTGCGCTGGCATTTGTTCCGAGGGAGGCAGGGGAAGGAGGGAGAGCTCGGGTTAAATATAACTCGGTAGCCTCCAGCAGAAACTCCGGCGGAGGAGCCGAGCGGGCGGGATCCGCCTGTTGAATCAGCAGCGAGCGAGCGCAGACTCCGCTTTTAGCTCGGGAAGGGCTCAAAGCGAGCGGGGGAAATGGGCTGGAATACGTGAAAGCAGCTCTGTTTACAGGCCTGTATTAGCAGGGGAAACATGTTGTGATTAAACGTGGCAGCTGTCGGTGCTCCGAGGTGTTACAAGCAGGGGACTATTTAAAGACAATGACTGGCGCCGGCTCTTCTGCCGCGTTTGTGGCAGCCCCGAAGTTATTGTGTGGCAGAAAGTGACTTTTAGTGGCAGGGAATACTCTCAGCTGGAGGATTCCCCCCCCAAAAGCCAGGACACACCACATCATCAGAGGCACTGGCTGCTTAATGATTGCAGAATCCCAGAGCAGGTTGGGTTGGAAGTGACCTGAAATCCCACCTGAAATCCTTGCCATGGCAGAGACACCTTCCACCAGCCCAGAGTGCTCCAAGCCCCGTTCAACCTGGCCTTGGACACTTCCAGGGATGGGTCTGACTGTGTTTACACACACAAAAGGACACAGAAAGTGTATTTCTGATGTACCCTCACATACCTGACACACCACTTAACAGCCACTCTCTCTAGACCACACTGAGCCTTCAGTCTTGGGATGGGTCACCCTGTCCTTCCCTCCCAGCCCGGCTGTGGGGGCTCAGTGCGGTGCCAAATCCCTTGATGAAGGACAGGCATCCATCTGTAGGACAAACCTACAGATTTATATGGCAATCCTACAAATTTACAAGGCAATCCTGCACATTTATATGGCAAACCAACAAAACACCCTGAGAGGGCAGATCTGATGCTAAAGGAGAAGAATCTGCTGCTGGCCACGGCCCCCCTGTGCTGCCTGCAGGTCTCTCCCCCTCTCCAGGTGCTGCAGATTTCCCTGGCTCAGACCCTTCCCCAGGAACAGAGCTGGCACACAGAGCCCCAGGACAGGGACACGCTCCTGTGAGAGGAATTCATGAGATGTAAATGGCTCAGCAGGGAGATGCAAACCAGGGACTGCGTGTGGGAGTGAGGGACCTGGCTCTGCCTTTCCTCTGTGGCACTGGATGCTCCCATCCCCATCTCCAGGCTCACTGGGATCGTTCCCGTTTTGCAGGAAGCAAGCAGGGACAAAGAAATTCCAGCTGTCAACCCCTTCTGTCTGCGCTCTCAGCCTTCAGGCCAAGATCCTGTTGTTACCTGAGAACCCAGATTCTGATTAAAGAGATGAGCAGTTCCAAAGCTCACGGTTATGGGAACAGCGTTTGAGAACATCAACTCCAAGGGCTTAAAACAACAAACCCCCAGAGCCTGCCCACAGCTGTGTAACCCCAAGGCAAATGCAACACATCTCACAGAATTCCAACACATCTCCCATCCCTTGGGACAGCGACACTGAGAGGTAAAGACCCAGCTGGATGTGTTGGGGTTTTTTTTTAAACATGAACTAAGATTTTCAGGTATCCAGCACGCCACAGGCTGGTCCTACAAAGTTCTACAAGGTCCTGCCTTGGGGGTTTTGTCTCACCCGACTCCAGCCACCCAAAAATCAAACTTTGTTCAGCCCAAACTCTCTCAGCAGACACAGTCAGAGGTTGTTTCAACCCATCTTGAACGAGGTAACCATGAAAGAGCCTCCCAAAATGCCTCCCCTTCCACAGATCGCCTTCTACTAAACGTGCCACTTTAAAATAAAACCTCAGACTGAACTGATCCTAAACTGACTGAAGCAAACTCAGATCGAAAAGTGAAACAGCAGAGGCAGAGAGGGAAGCCCAGGAGCTTAAGGTCGGTATTTAGAGACTGATTTTTTTCTGTTTTCTAAGCCAGACGTTACTCTCTATTCTCAAATGATTTGTAACCAAGATAGAGTTGAAAAGTTTGGGCAGAAGCAGATGAAAAAAGCCTCAGCTAAACGATCCTGAATCTGAGCTCTCAGTTCAACCTACCAGTTAAAGCCTCAGTTTAAGGACATTCCAAATGCAAAAAGATAAAGTAGATTTAACAATATTTAATAAAATCATTCTTTATTCTGCTCTTTAATTAGTTAGCCTCGCCTCTTTCAATAGCAAAGCCAAAATAAAGGCTTCAGAGTGCTCTCTAAGTAAAAAGAATGGAAAGATTTAATCAGGCAGCGGGAACTCACGCTTGAAACAGGCACGTCCACAAAATCCCACTCTAACAGGAGATGAATCTTGTTTCACAACACACTTTATTCAAAACAAACAGGAGAAACCACGTCAAGAACAGGCGGCAGATGCTCGCAAATAGGTCTCGCTGAGATTTTCCCTCGTTTCTAAGACCCGACATGAAAGCGAGCGCCGGGATCTCCCAGCTCTGGCAAACTCCAGCGATGAGCTGGAGTTGAAACCACCTCCCTCCACCCCCAAAGAGGAGGAGGAGCGCTCGGGGGGGACGGGGACAGCACGGGGAGGGGGACGGGGACAGCACGGAGAGAGGAACGGGGAC
>VZTJ01002136.1:34286-83443 GCA_013397795.1 Orthonyx spaldingii | reverse complement strand
CCCGCTGTTAATTATCTTCCCGCTGTTAAACATCACAGAGCGGCGGGCTGGCGCTTTCTCCCAGTTGCCGCTGGGTTTGTTTGTTTGGTTGTTTTTTGTTGTTTATTTTTTAAACCCCCCCCGCATGACATCAAGCCGTTGTCATGGCGACGGGGCGTGACGTCACCGACAACAACGCCGGGGGCGCGGATGGGAGCGGGCGGGGAAAGGGGCGATTTGGGGCGAATCGGGGCGATATCGGGGAATTTTTGCATCCGCCCCCGGGCCCGGCACTCGCCGTGCGCTCCCGCCGGGAATGCGGCTCCGGCGGGGCTCGGAGGATGCGGGGAGAAGCAGCAGCATCGCCCCGAGACACAAAATCGTCATCTACGGACACACGGACAGTGCTGGGACTGCGACATCAGTGCTCGGAGAAAGTCCAGAGAAAGCCAAGGGATGCTCCCAGGGCTGGAGCCCCTCTGCTCTGGAGCCAGGCTGGGAGAGCTGGGGGTGTTCACCTGGAGAGGAGAAGGCTCCAGGGAGAGCTCAGAGCCCCTTGCAGGGCCTAAAGGGGCTCCAGGAGAGCTGGAGAGGGACTGGGGACAAGGGATGGAGGGACAGGACACAGGGAATGGCTTCCACTGAAAAACTGAAATTTAGATGGGATATTGGGAAGGAATTGTTCCCTGTGAGAGTGGGAAAGGGCTGGAATGGAATTCCCAGAGCAGCTGTGGCTGCCCCTGGATGCCTGGAAGTGTCCCAGGCCAGGCTGGATGGTCCTCCACTCCCCACGTCCTGTCCTGTTTTATTTTGTCAGTGAAACCCAACACAGGCTCTGGGTCACTCTCATATTTTTTGAATGCAGGTGCTGCTGAGGAAAGCAGCATTTTTATAAAGCTTTACGAAATATCTCTGTTTGTGGGGTTTTTATGGGTTTTCCCCTCGCAGTTAAACTCAGCAAAATCTCCACCAACTGCTCTGAAAAAATCCCCGTCAGGAATTTCACGATTTCCAGGATCGCCTTCCTGACATGCAATAAAAAAAAAAAAGCTTTTATGATGTACTTTTTTCTGCAACGTTTTCTGAAAAGTATGTCCCAGCCTCAGCCAAGGAAGTGTGTGGAATTTGTACCCATGGAGACTCCAATAACACAGCCCGCTCCAAACACCGCAGGATTATTACTTTTCTTACCTAACACTTCGGGAAAGGAGTTACTGGAAAAGGAAGTGACTGAGGGAGGCAATATAAATTGGAGACACTGGTTGACGTGTGGTCCAGCTGCAGGTTTGGGGTTGCTGTTCCTGCTTTTGAGAGGTTACACTGGAAAAATTCATGGAGTTGTGTGTCTGACCACCGTGGACACACTGAGAGAGCTTTTGAGAAGCTCCTGAGAAAAATATTTTTTATTCTTAATGGGCTGTAGATGCTTAAGCCATGGATATTTAAAAAGAGCAGCTTTTTAGGTGAGTGAAACATAAAGTAAAAGAGGAAATAGAGGTGGAATAGTTTTTAAAAAATAGTTTTTAAAAAATCATCTATTACACATAAACATCCCCTTTTACTCCTGGAAACCGAGGCCAGATTAATAGATTTTCCTTAAAAACTCCTGGTATGTTTGAAGGTTGTTCTCATTCCTTCCTTCAATCTCTCATTTTACAAATGAAGCAATCCTCTGGTTTTCCTGCTGGAAAAACCCAAGCCTAAAAAACACCCAATAAAGAGCATTTTTTTTTATCCTATGGTCACTTATTCCTGCCTGAGCACCGTGCATTGGGTTTGGCCACACTGAGTTGCACCATGCTGATTTTGGATTATCTCTCAAATTTACCAGGAGCTGAATGAAATCCTTCAGAGGTGCCTGCAGTCCTCCCTGTTAGTATCACCTCCAATTTGTTGTTGCAGCTCTGTTGCCACTTTAATTTTCAGGGCACAATTCCCCACTGAACAGGCGTCCATTCCTCTGGAAAAGAAATGTAAAACACCTCTGGATGTGCTCCTGTTCTTCCCAAAGCATCAATCACTGTGTGAAACCCAAAGCACAGGTGGCAACAATACCCTGAAATTCACAGAATTCCAGTCATTAAGGTTGGAAAAGCCCTCTGAGATCATCAATCTAATCACAAACCCAGCACTGCCAAGGCCACCATGGACCCTGGCCCCAAATGCCACAGCCACGTGTTTTTAAACGCTTGATAACGCTTGAAAATTCTGGATAACAACGTCTTTGAGAGAACCCTGCAGCCCATGGGAGTGAGCCGGCTCCCTGCTGGGATCCCAGGGATTCACCAGCTCTGTTATTTTTAATTAAAGACCTCTCTGTCACCTCTTGTGCCAAGCTGATCACTGGAATTAATTTTTCCTTGGCTCTTCCAGCCTGTTCATGAGCCACATCTCACTCCTCTCATGCAGTACCGGGGGCTGGGGGAAGGAGATTCAGTTGAGAAAGTTTTTGGTAAAAGAAAGAGAAGTTTGGTTTTTCTCTTCCTTCTCTTTTCTCCCAGAGGAGCAGTTTGCTGCAGCTGTCTCTGCTACCCACAGGAGGGCACGTTCCTCAAAGCAAACTGGAATTCAGCTCAAACCCAATCCCGCCCAAAGATCTCATTGATTGACTTGATTTCACTAAAGGGAGGTTTTGACGGGAAATAGACTTTTGATGGAAGCAATTTCCTTGTAAAGGTAGTGGGATCCTTTGAAATCTTGTGTTTATCCATGAAAAATAGTGTTGGTTTTGGTGCTGGAAATGAAACCTGAGATGAAATTACTCCTTTGAATTGTTTCCTGCATGAAAAAAATTCCCAGAGGGCTAAAACCAAAAGAAAATAAAAAATTGCCTTTGGGATTTTTGCTTAAAGAAAAAGTTTGTTTGTTTTAAATGGGAGAATCCCTATTCCTACACAGGTATCCACCCAAAACTGCTTTCCTACCCGGGAGATTTCTGTGTCAGCTTCCCCCCATCCCTGGAGCTGTTTTCCAACCCTGTTGATTCTGGGATTCCGGGATTCTCTCCATGCTGTGTTTTACAGCTGAGTGAGCTCAGTGCAAAACATTTGGAGCCTGAACTGGCCCCTCTCTGTGTCCCCTGTCCCACAGGATCAACAGCACCAGCCCATGGAGGTTATGAGGATCATCTCAGCTGTGATCGTGGATTTTTCCTTCAATTTATCAGCAATAAAATGAAACTTCATGATCATCTCATTCAGCATCAGTTCAAGCTGTGGTGCACGTGGGATAGGCCCTGGTGTTGCAGGCAGGGAGTCACCCAGGGGATGCACTTAGGAACAGATTAAACTCCCTTCCAGCTCTTTCCAAGGAAACTCCAGTGGGACTGGTGCAAACTGCAGCTTTTCCTGCAGGGAGCTGCCCCATCCCTTGGGCTCAGCCGTGGGTTGGTAACCCCGGGTGGGATCCTGCTCCAGCCACGGCCCCAGGACTGCGTTTGCTGCATCACCAACTCCTGACCCGGCTGCTGCTCAGACAACAACATTCCCCAGTGCTCTTGGCTGGGCTTGAGAGGATAAATCTGTCGAGTGTGGCTGTGCCAAGGCCGTGCTGGAATTTCCCAGTGGCACCGTACCCTGTCCTCCTCTGCCCACGCGTCTCTCCAGCAGGAAAATGAAGTCCAGGCTGTTCCAGGATGCTCTGTCCCGTCCTGCAGTGGCTCAGAGCATTGTTTTCCTCCAGCCTGGAAGAAAACAGGTGAGTTTTCTCAGGTGGGAGAAAGAACAGAGGGTGTTCAGCCCTTCCCGTGCTCTTTTTCCTGTCTCCCTTGGGTTGTATCCCAACAATCCCTGGCAAAGCCTTCCCTGCACAAGGTGGGATTTGGAAAGGTCTCTCTTCTCAACCTCACGTCTTCCCCCTAACAAGTTTTTAGCACAGCTAAAACCCCAAATGCTCACTTCACCCCGACCCTGGAAATTCCCTTTCAGGAGATTTAAAGGACAGAGCATTTATCTGGATTTTTATCTGTTTGGTTTGGCCGTAGCTGCCTGGAAATTCTGCAAAAAACACTGGATAAAGTCATGGAAAAAAACCAGTGCCTGTGGGTTTTTGTGTGCCACTCCCTGCAGGGAGCTGCAGCCTCCTGAGCCCACAGAAGGAGGATGTGTCCACAACTTGGATATAATCAAGAACAGTCAGGTTGATGGGACTAAATCCATGCAGCTTCTGCCAACACAGCTCCTGCACGGAGGCAACATCTGTGTAATGAAACCCTCGATGCCTGGACAGCCCTGGTGTGGGGTGCGAATGGAATTTCTGCACAAAGCACAGGTTTTCTGGGGAGTGGGTTTGAATGAGGCTCCTCTCATTTCCCAGAGAACCACAGGTGCTGAGAACAGAGTGAGCAGGAGCCTTGAGGGAGTGGTGGACAGGATCAAAGTGAGGGGCCTGGGTGATGTGATGGGAAGGGGGCACAAAAATCAACAAAATCAACAAAATCAACAAAACACACAGCGATGGCATCTTCAGCACCTGCATGGCAGCAAAGAGGAGCCTCTGAGGCACTGGAGAGAACCTTCTCTGCTGCTCCTCACCAGACTGGTGCTCCAGACCCTTCCCTGGACATGCTCCAGCCCCTCAATGTCCTTCTTGTCATGAGGGCCCCAAAAAACCCCAGGATCTGAGGTGTGACCCCAGCAGTGCCCAGCACAGGGGGACAGTCACTGGTCCTGCTGGCCACTGGTACAAGCCAGGGTGCCACTGGTCTTCTTGGCCCCCCGGGCACACTGCTGGAAGCTTGGAATCTGAATATTGAGCAGAAAGGTTCGCTTTGTTGACACGAGGAAGCTCAACATCCTTGTGGTCGTGAAGCTCTGTAACTATTTTACTCCGGCGAGTTTATGTTTAAAAACCACAGAAGATCATTAAGTGGCCCTGTGGATAATTAACATTTCTGTCTGAATTGCAGGTGCAGAGGTCTTGCACCTCACTCCAGCTCTGTCAACCATCAGCAGAAAGTTGTCAGCTTGGGTTGGACCCCGGCTCCCAGGGCTGTGTCACCGAGGGCCAGAGCTCGTTTCCCCGTCGCTGTCTCTGGTTACACATTCATCCCTTTCCTGCTTACAGCACAGCTCCAGTGGGGAGGGCAGCCAGGGCACAGCCTTGTTCTGCCTGGCAAACACTGTGACACCACAAAGTCCCCTGGCTCGGGGATGGGGCAGGATCCCGCCGCTCTCGGCCTCCAGCAGCGAGGGAAAAGACAGAATTCCATTTTTACTGAAGTTCTGGAGGTGCAGTTGGGTTTTTTTCTCCACTCTTCTCCGTGCAACTCCTGTATCCATCTCGTTTTAGAGCAAATGGCTTTCCAGCGAATTCTTTCCCAAAGCTGGGGTTACCTGTGGGCATGGATAGCGTTGCAATTTGGGTTTATGTTTAATGTTCAGAGGATATAGGCATGGCCTCTGAAGTGAGCTGATATCTAACATCAAACTAAATAATTATACAGCCAAGAAATCCTAATTCTCCACTGCTTTTCAGGCTTTATAAATATGTATTCCACACACTGCATTTTGCATATTGCATAAACCATGGACAGCCTTTGCCTGCTTTGTGTTGTTTCCAAATCCACGAGTGTGCAGTTTTTAATGAGTATTAAAAAAAAAAAATTAAAAAGGAGTTTATGCCCATGACAGGCCAGGGTAAACAGTTTTTGCCCTGTTTTATTGATGAGAATTGCAGAAGAGTCATTTAATCACAGTTATCAGCTGGTGTGTCCTGGTGATGAGTCCTTGGCTTTGCTGATTTATGACAGTTGAGAGTTGAATATTAATCTAGAGCATAATTTGGTGGGGATTTCAGTGTGTGTGTGTCTTTTTGTTGTGTTTGAGTGCTTTAGGGCTTTGGTTTTTTTGGGGTTTTCCCAGTATTTCCCACACCTATTTGCTGTAGACCCTTTCACATGACCAGAAAAGATGTTGCAAGTCCTTGATGGGAAAGTCTAGAAATGACTCAGGTATGAAGAGACTCTTCTGTCTCCCTTCCTGCCTTGTGGCCACATGGTTTCCAGCCTGTTTCCTCACCACATTCACATTCTCCTCGTGTCCAGCTTCAAGTGGAAATTGCTGAAATATTTTATTGCCCCCACGCCCCGTTATCTTCCAAGCCAACGTCCTCAGGTGAAACAACTCGGGTTGAGTCACTTGCCACCAGTGACTCTGGAGCTGGGAATTTGGGAGCGTTATCAGAGGAATCCTAGCCCAAAATAACTCCCAGATCCAGCTCCAGGGCTGGTGATAAAAGTGAGAATTATGTAAACTGTGCTGGGTAATTCAGATGGGCTTGTTCCGCACGGGGAACCATGAGGCTGAAGAAGAAACCTATTTCCACTCTCTGTGACCAAGAGATGCTGCTTTGCCTGAGGTAAGAAAGGAAAGAACTTGCAAATGGAAATTTCACTGGGCTGATGTTCTGTAGGGCACAGGAAAGCTGTGGCTGAGGTGAGGAAGAAGCAGCAGCCAGCCCTTGTCTCACCACCAAACCTGTGCACCAGAGTTCCTGCCCTCAATGATGTGGTTTGAAATGCACAAACCTGGAATCCCATGGCCCCAGTCTGCATTTATCCTGGGCTTTTCCTCTCATCCTGATGCTTCTGTCTTGTGAGGGACACCTCTGTCCCTGCTGCCATCTCCCCCCGCCTTAGTCATGTGAAATACCTGGAAATGTCAAGGTGAGGCAGAAACGTGAAGGCAACATGGAATTATTTAGGTTGGAAAAGTCCCTTAAAATCACCAAGGCCAAAAATCTAACACTGCCAGCCTCCCACCAAACCATGTCCCTAAGTGCCACATCTCCACATCTTTTAAACCCCTCCAGGAATGTGTCTATACTTGGGGAAGAGTGACTTTTGTCACAGAGGTAAAAATCTGTAATGTCCCAGACACTGCTGCAAGTGACCCAAGCAGGCCATTAACTGAAGGCTTTATGTGAGTTCTCACCACAGATTTACCAACAGGAACAAAATGGATTCTGTGGGGTTTTGGTCCTCCCCTCGAGCTCGAGCCTGTGTTATCAGCAGAGCTCGAGGCTGCTCAACCTGCAGCCACCTCCTCTGTCCTGACTTTGTGTCACAAGAAATGACCCAGTGCAGCCAGGGCAGGGTCACCTGGAGCAGGTGACACAGGAGAGTGTCCAGGTGGGCTTGGGGTGTCTCCAGAGAGGGAGACTCCGCACCCTCCCTGGGCAGCTGTTCCAGTGCTCGGCCACCCTCGAGGTAAAGAAGTTCTTCCTCATGTTGAGGTGTTTGTCTTGTGTTTGAGTTTGTGCTCATTACTCCGTGTCCTGTCACTGGGCACCACTGAGCAGTGGCACCATCCTCTGGACACCCCTTGGAGCTATTTGTATGGATTGATGGGATCCTCTCTGCCTTCTCTTCTCTGGACTAACCAGGCCCAGCTCCTGCAGTCTCTCCTCATCACAGAGATGCTTCAGACTCCTCATCATCCTTGTGGCCTCTGCTGGACCCTCTCCAGTAGCTCCTTGACTTCCTTGAACCACGGAGCCAGAACTGGACACCGGACACCTCTCCAGACGTGCCTCACCAGGACCGAGGAGCAGGATCACTCCTGCCCTGCTGGCCCCACTCTTCCCAATGCCCCCAGGGTCCCACTGTCCCCCCAGGGACTGTAATCCCCTCCCAGGTGTTTCTCTGCAGAGCTGCTCTCCCCTGGGTCACCCCCAGCCTGTCCTGGCCCTGGTTCCTTCACTTTCCTGGAGCTGCTGGGGCCACCCTGCCCCTGGTGGCTCAGAAAATGAGGACCCTGCGGCTCCACAGGAGTTAATTCCTGGCAAATTCAGAGCCAGCAAAGGAGCTGTTTGACCAGAGGGCCGGTCACTCTGGTGCATTTGCTATTCCAAGCTCAACAACTCCCTGTTTGTTTATCAAGGGCTGTGTTATCACCAATCAATAACAACTCCGAGGTATCAGCCCCTCTCCTGCCTGTGGCAGGGGTGCCCGAGGACCACCTGTGCTCATCGCTGCTCTCACCTGGTCCTTCACCACCAGCGTGGTCCCCTTTGGCCCCAGAACCAGCAGGAGCTCAGCAAACACCACAGGATCTACCTGGGGAGTGATGCAACCTCGGTTTGATGGCCAAGGACACGGGGAGCACAAAAAAAGCAGCTCACACGAGGTAATTTGTTGACTCAGGGAATGGCCAAAAATAGAACTGGTGACTCCTGCCACTTCAGTTAACCTTTGGGCTGTGCCCCTGGAGCTCTCCTTGGTTCATCTGGAATTATGTGCCCCTCGCCAGCACAGCAGGTACTGGCTGAGGACCAGGACAGGCTGAAGTATGAGGGTCAGGAATTTGAATTTTACGGATCTCACCGACTCCCAGGCTGCTGTTTTGTCTTGCTCTTCAAAATGAATTCGCCACCTGAATGAGAATGGAGCCACATTGGAGGGGCTGCAGAGAGGAGGAGCTGAGACAGCTGGGGAGGGCTGGGAACGTCGAGGAGCTGCAAGGGAAGGTTCAGAGTGCAGATGGGAAAGAGCCAACACAGCAAGAACTGGAGCTGCCTGGGCCAGAGGACAGTGCAGGGCTCCCGAGGCTGCCTTGGCACCCCTGCCTGGCTGTGCTGATGCTTTTTTACAGCTGCAACATCCCCAGCACTGCTCTGACCTCTGGCCCTGCCGCTGCTCCAGCTGCAGCCTGACCTTCTGGCAGGAGCTTCCCTAACTACATATTCCTTAGGTTTGCTCATCAGCTGAATGCTGTGAACCATCCCCTCCCCTCCCTGTGCGGGTGGGGAACGTCTCTGGGCGGTGGGAGGAGGCAGAGGAGAACTCACAGGTTAAAAAACAATGCTTTGGAATTCTTGGGCTGCACCAGAAAAACAGCAGCAATAAATCATTTCACAGATACAGCTGTTTTCCTAAGGGGATAAACAAAACCCTGGCTTTTCTGCAGCTTTATCAGCCAGGGACAACTGAGAACAGTTAGATGGATCCACCTGATCACAACCCTTAAAAACAAACAAACAAATAAATAAATAAATATGCACTGTTGGACTCCAGCTTAAACAAGCAAGACCCAGGGAGGGCAGGAGATCCCAGACCACAGATTCTGCCCCAGCCTGGTAATGGGGGGCCTGGAAATCACGGCCAGAACTGCCCAGGGCTGGTGCCCCTGGTGCTGTTTAGCAGGTCCAGCCCGTGCCCTTGGTTTGTGCTGACTGGAAAACAACAGCACGGGGCTGGTTTGTCTGGGGCTGTGCTCTGCCAGCCCCACACTGCTCCTCCCTGGGCTACAGGAGGCCTCTGATCCCCTGAATCCCTAAACCTAAAAGCCCATTTTGATTATTCCCTGGAGATTTCTGCTCCAGGTTGGACTGTTCCCTCCCAGCTGTGCCTGGAGCACATTTTACCTCTTGCCCTGTCCAGAACGGCCCAAGAGCATCTGCATGAACCAGCTCCTGTTTCATTTGGTCCAAGGGTTGTTGTTGCTCAGGTGTCCCATTTGAAAATCCTCCTTCCCAGAATCACAGAATCATTAGGGCTGGAAAGGACCTCGAATAAGACCATCAAACCCAACCGTCAGCCTGTGGCCACCACTAGTCCCCAAGTGGCACATCCACGTGTTTTTTGAACATTTCCAGGGATTCTGACTCCACCACTGCCCCACACAGCCTGTTCCAATGATTTCCATGCAGAAATTTCCCCTCATGTCCAACCTAAACCTCCCCTGGCACAACCTGAGGCCATGTCCCCTTATCCTATTCCATCTCGCCCTTAACCTTACTTTATTTTAGGGAAAACCCAGCTTTCAGAAGCATCCAGACTATTTTCCTCCTTTTCCCGAAAACTTCTGCTGCGTTGCCCCACGCCACCAAAGCACCCCAGAGCTTCGTGCTGTCCCAGCACAGCCTGGGCCGGTGTTTGGGCTGTGTTCCGCTCAGAAACAGCCCATTCCCGATTCCCGGTTCCCGGTGCCCCAGAACGGCTGAGTCCCGCTTCCCGGTGCCCCAGAACGGCCCATTCCCGGTTCCCGGTGGCCCGGTACAGCCGAGTCCTCTTTCCCAGTGTCCCGGTACAGCCCCTTCCCGGTGTCCCGATCCAGCCGATTCGTGGTTCCCGGTGCCCCGGAACAGCCGAGTCCTGTTTCCTGGTGTCCCGGTGCAGCCCATTCGCAGTTCCTGGTGTCCCGGAACAGCCCATTCCCTGTTCCCGGCGCCCCGGAACAGCGCATTCCCGGTTCCTGGTGGCCCGGAACGGCCGAGTCTCGGTTCCCGGTGCCCCGGTACAGCCCATTCCCGGTTCCCGGTGTCCCGGTACAGCCCGTTCCCGGTGTCCCAGACCAGCCGATTCCCGGTGCCCGGTGACCCGGTGCCGCCCATTCCCTGTTCCTGGTGCCCCGGAACGGCCGATTCGCGGTTCCCGGCGCCCCGGTACAGCCCATTCCCGGTTCCCGGTGACACGAAACAGCCGAGTCCCGGTTCCCGGTGTCCCGGTACAGCCCATTCCCTGTTCCTGGTCGCCCGGAACGGCCGAGTCTCGGTTCCCGGTGCCCCGGTACAGCCCATTCCCTGTTCCTGGTGCCCCGGAACGGCCGATTCGCGGTTCCCGGTGTCCCGGATCGGCCCATTCCCGGTTCCCGGTGGCCCGGACAGGCCCATTCCCGATTCCCGGTGTCTCGGACCGGCCCATTCCCGGTTCCCGCCGTCCCGGACGCGGCACCGGGCACTGACCGCGGGTAACCCGCGCCGGGACGTCGGGGGCGTGGCCTCACCATGACTGACAGCCGCCTCCTCCAATCGCGCGGCGGTGCGCCTCCGCCCAACGCGAAGGGGGCGTGGCTTCCCCTCTGCCCACGCCGTCTCGCCCAATGGGGTGTTTCAAACGGGGGTGGGCGGGGCGAAGGGGGATGGCCACGCCCCGCGGGCGCTCGCGCTCTAAAGGTCCGCTGCCGGCGGCGCGCGGGAGTTTCTGAGGGGCCGAGCGCGCCCGCCGGGCCCGGAGGTAACGCGCGGTCCTAAAGCGCGACCCGGCCCGGGGCTGAGCGAGGGAGGGCGGTCCCAGCTCCCCACAACCCCTCTGGGTGTCCCCAGCGAGGCCCGGTGTGTATGGGATGCCCGCCCGCCGCGGGGGTTTCGCTGTGGGGTTCGCCATCCCGGCAGATGCTTCTCGCGATGTGGTTTTTATGGGTGTCTGTGTGTCTGGGCGGCGGGAGGGAAGTTCTTGGTGGTTTTTGGTTAAATGAACACAGGGTGGGTTGCGGGGAAGTTTCCCCCAGCCCCTGGTGAGGGCAGGAAGTGTTGTGAGGGGAAGGGATGTCCCTTCCCCTGTGCTGTCCAGGAACCCATCGTGAGGGGCCGTGAGGTGACCTGGGAGCTTGGGATGCTCTGAGGTCACCTGGGAGATTTGGGATGCTCCGTGAGGTGACCTGAGAGTTTGGGATGCTCCATGAGGTGACCTGAGAGTTTGGGATGCTCTGAAGTGACCTGAGAGTTTGGGATGCTCCATGAGGTGACCTGAGCGATCGGGGATGCTCTGAGGTGACCTGAGAGTCTGGGATGCTTTGAGGTGACCCGAGTGCTCGGGGTTTCTCTCTGAGGTGACCTGAGGGATCTGGGATGCTCTGAAGTGAGAGTCTGGAATGTTTTGAGGTGACGTGAGTGCTCCGGGATGCTCCATGCGGTACCCCAGTGCTCAGGGATGCTCTGGGGTGACCTGAGAGTCTGGGATGCTCTGAGGTGACCCGAGAGCTCGGGATGCTCCCGTGCCGGCTCCCAGCCCCGCTGTGCTCCCAGCGGACACCAAGCCCCGTGTGGGAGCCGGCGGTGCCTCTGTGGAAATCCAGCCCTGGGTTTTCCTGCCCGGCGTGAGGGGATTTCCCCCCGCGGCCCCGGTGCAGACGGCGTGGTGAAGCAGCAGTTGAGGAAAGAGGAGCTCGGCGCAGCCTCCGGGTGAGTCACACTTGTGGGGAATTCACTGACAACATCCTGGTGTCCCGGAAAAGCAACGTGCCTGAAATTGAGAGTCCTGCGGTTGTGTGCATGGCTGAGGAACTGGCCCGGTGGTCAGTGGGCAGCTTTCTTCGGCCAAAGCTCAGCTCTGAAGGTGCTGTACTGAAGTCAGGTGCCTGTCGTGACAGTCACTCGTCATCCTTACAGAGGTTGAAGTTACTTTTCCTCCTGTTTTCTCCACTCCAGCACCAGGAGGGCGTGGGGTAAGTGCCCAGCGCCTGTGATCAGTGGTGCTGCCGAGGACAAAACTTTTGGTGCTCAGGAAGCTTTTAGCACTGCCTCTCTTAAACCCGGGGTTTATCTAAGAGGAAGAAGAGCGAGTTGCTTGGCTTTTGTTTCCTCACTCAGTGAACCTTTAAAGCGAACAAAGGAACAAAAAAGCCCAAGTTTTGGTTCTGATGGTGGTGTGGCAATTGCCTGAAGCTGCTCTGAACAGCGAGAACTGGAGCAGAGCGGATGTGGTGCCTTTACCGGTTAAAATAAATCAGCCACAGGAAGCCGGGTGGGCCGAGCTGGAAAATGTCAAGTGGCTGATAACTTGCTAAGTAATTTGAATTTGAGCTGGTGTTGTTGTAGCTCTTAGGGAAAGGTGTGTCCAAAGCCTGTTAGAAATGAAAGCTCCACTGCTGCCCTGTGCACTATCACGAGTTTGCAGGTGCTCAGACCTTTATTCTGGTTTGCCAGTGAAGCCCCACAGTGGTTCCAAAGAAATCACTCCACTTCCAGTTCTTCTGGGTCGCGGTGCTCCCTCAGAGCAGAACACGTTTTTATTTAAATGATTTAAGGAGTCGCACAGGCTTAATTAAAAGGGAGGTTTCTTTCCGCAGGTGTTTTTGTTTGGGAGTGTGTGCTCTGTGTTCCTGAACGCCTGTGGCACATCACGGAGTATTCATTCCTGGGGGAACAGCGTGGGGTGGGAGAGGAGTATTTGGGATCTGAGAGTTGCACCTGGCTCCGGTGAACCATGGAATGGTTTGGGTTGGAAAGGACCGTAAAAGTCATCCCCTCCCAGCCCTGGAACGGGTGTGTTTGCCAGTGGCTGTGTTGGTAACTAAGTGTCAGGGAGGGAAGGGCCGAGCTGCAGCACTGAGCAGAGCTAGGGAGAGTCTGTGTGGATTGGGAAATATTTGCTTCTAACCTGAGTTTGTTGGATTAAATGCATGTTTGGTTTGGGATCTGGTTTGGGAAGCTGCACGATCAGGTTGCACTTCAGTGCTGGTGTACCCAGGGTTGTGCGGAACTCAGGGATGGTCTCTGCTGGGAAGAACTTTTTCTTCTTGAGTGGCTGAAGGTGACGCAGAAATCCTACCTCTGAAACTTAGAGGGGTGGAACAACTCTGCTGTGAGGGAAGGATGAGAGAGTTGGGATTGTTCAGCCTGGAGAAGAGAAGCTTTGGGGTGACCTCATTGTGGCCTTCCAGGACCTGAATGGACCAGCAAGTAAACTGGAGAGAGAGAGAGACTGTTTGAAGGGACCTGGAGTGGCAGGACAAGGGGAATGGCTTCCCACTGCCAGAGGGCAGGGATAGCTTGGATATTAGTAGGAAGTGCTTCCCTGTGAGGGTGGGGAGGCCCTGGCACAGGGTGCCCAGAGCAGCTGTAGCTGCCCCTGGATCCCTGGAAGTGTCCAAGACCAGGTTGGACGGGGCTTGGAGCAGCCTGGGACAGTGGGAGGTGTCCCTGCCATGGCAGGGGTGGCACTGGATGGGATTTAATGTCCCTCCCAACCCAAACCAGTCTGGGATTCCACGATCCCCTGACAGCTGGAGTGAGAACAGCTCACCCTTTCCCTTGAAACTTCGTTGCTGCATTAATGCACTGTCGGCAAGAGAAATGCAGTAATGAGTGCAGAGGCCAAAGCTTCCCTCGGGGACTCTGGGGTGCCCTGAACCCCTCGTTGTGGGGTGCTGGCAAGGAAAGTGGGAGCAGCATTGCGAAAGGGGGTCAGGAGTGATGGCAGCTGCTGCCGTCCGTCCCTCCTGGGCTCTGCTCGGCTTTTCCTTGAGGGAGAGAGGCCGTCGGGACAGCTGGGGTGGCACCGGTGTGCTCTGCCCCGGGCCGGGCCGGGAAGGGAACAGCTCCGAGCTCCGGGCCGGGCCGGGAAGGGAACAGCTCCGAGCTCCGGGCCGGGCCGGGAAGGGAACGGCTCCGAGCTCCGGGCCGGGCCGGGAAGGGAACGGCTCCGAGCTCCGGGCCGGGCCGGGAAGGGAACGGCTCCGAGCTCCGGGCCGGGCCGGGCCGGGAAGGGAACGGCTCCGAGCTCCGGGCCGGGCCGGGCCGGGAAGGGAACAGCTCCGAGCTCCGGGCCGGGCCGGGAAGGGAACAGCTCCGAGCTCCGGGCCGGGCCGGGAAGGGAAGGGAACAGCTCCGAGCTCCGGGCCGGGCCGGGAACGGCTCCGGGCCCCGGGCCGGGCCGGGAACAGCTCCAAGCTCCGACCTGGGCGCGTCTGAGTGGCTGCTCCGAGCTCGGGGCTGCAGATTTAACACCCTCTGCTCACACTCCCAATAAACCGCTCTGGTGTTCCAGCCCACAACGGGCTGCGGGGCAGCGTCTGCCGGTTACCTCGGCGCTTCACAGACGGATTTTTGCCGTCAGCCGCCTCTCAGCTGCTCGTGAATTAAACTATTTTTGGCGTGGTGACTCGGCGGCTGTAGCAGAGCGTGGCGTGAGCAGCAACGTGTCCTTGCGCAGATGAGTAAGCGGAAAGGGGGACGTCCCTGCGCTGTGGCTCGCGTGGCTTTCCCCTCCCGGCAGAGGCAGGAGGCTGCAGCGTGGCTGGGTTGGGTTTAGGGGATAAAACGACTCTTTCCTTTCGCTCCTGTTCCCTCCTCATCCAGACAAACACGCTCCTCGCATCACACGATTTAAATGCGTCTGTCTAATGCAGGTACAAAATAGCAGCTTAAAATCCACGTCGTAGAGGGATCAAGGATAATGGGATTCATCTCCAATCAGCTTGAAATCCCTTGAAACAATTAAAGCTCAGCCTGGCAACTCATAAGCATCGAAGGCTTTTGATGAGTGTAAACCTTAAATAAAACCAGCGTTTAGAAAACGCTTCGTTTATGCGGTGAAATCCCCCAAGACAAAGTGCTGAAAGCAGCGTGGGAGCCACCAAAAAAAAAACAACCCCAAAACCAAACAAACCCCAAACCAGCTACCCCAAAACGCGTATTTTGATGAGAACGGGCTAAATGTGGGGTGTCCCAGGGCTGTGTCCCCCAGAAATCCCCGCTGAGCCGTGGCTGGCGGGCAGGCGTGGGGCCAGAGCCTCCTTAAGAGGCGGCGGTGTGGGGTGACGAGCCGCTTCCAATTGCAAGGCAGCAGCACATGACATAAGATGCTCCAGATCTGCCTCCTGGGCGCTAGTTTAAAAATAAAGGATATTACACGTCGGGCTCGGCGCCGGTGCGGAGCGGCTGCGGAGGGGAGGCTGCGGGACGGGCGATGCGCTGTGAGCTGCAGGGATCGTGGAGGGGGGGGCTGCGAGCCGAGCGGGAGCATCTGGGGCAAAGGGAGTTGGAATTGAAATTGTTTGGCTCTTGGGGAGCTGTGGGTGTCACGCTGGTTCTGCTGCGGGGTTTTGCAATGACCGGAGCGTGCCCGCCGTCAGAATTTCCCGTGTTTCGTGCAAATAAATGCAGCAGGCTCGAGTCGTGCCTCTTTGGGGCTGCCTCACTCACATCGGTGGAGCTGCTGTGCTGTGAGGTTTGGCTGTATTTGAATTTCTCGAACCTGTTTTCACAGGGACGGTGCTGGGTGAGTCAGACGCGAGGATGGCGCTTGCAGAACCAGTCCCTGTGGCTTATTGCAATCCAGCTCCTCAAGGGGACTGTGAGGTGTCACTGGAGGATGTGCTGCACAACTCTTCACCCAGGTTTGTCTCATTTAAGGTTTCATTGTGACCTGTACATATAGTTTGTATTCTATCATGCTTACTTTGATTAATTGCAATGATTTTGGAAGAGCCCTGCCTCTGCAGGGAACAGCTCGTGCAGTACCTACACTGATCCCAAACTCCTGCTGGTAGGAGGCTGCTTAGATTTACAGGCTAAAGAGCAGATTAGGGTCTATATCTCACCACAGCATAATGGGATCTAGCTGCTTAAAACCTCTTTACCTAAATTTTTTCGGGCTGCATTGATTTACATGTTGTAAGGGGGAGAAAAAGATGACTTGATTGACTCTGAGGGAAATAGCTGGGGCTTTTCTGCTCCTATTACTGGGTCATTTGCATGCTTTGATCATAAAAGCTGGCGGAGAAATGGTGCAGAACTATTGCAACCGAGGATTAATTTGTGCTGAAAAATGTTCTCAATAATGAGGAGGGAGCATAGAGATGGGAACATCTTGTAATCCCTTTGGGGGAAATAAAGAAATTATTTACCCAGCTCTGGTTACTGGTTTGCAGATTAGTTCAGAGAAGCAGTTCTGCTTTAGGACAGGACATGGGATCAGTCATGTCAGATCTTCCCTGGGCCTTAAACCTCCTCAGATGCCCAAAGCAGTTATTATTGACTGTTCCCTAGAAATTCAGAGTAAATGTAAATTAGAGGGAGGAGATTTCCCTTTACCCTGAAACTCACACAGTGCCTGTTCTGGCCTGGTAGAAAGGGAGTAAAAAGTGGGACTTGATGGGAGCCCTGCCTGGATTAGGCTGAGGAGTTTGTGAGGGACCAGAGGAGCTCAGAGGAGCTCTCACTGTGTGCAGTGTGACTGTGCTGGGCAGAGGAGCTCTCACCTCTGTGCAGTGTGACTGTGCTGGGCAGAGGAACTCTCACCATGTGCAGTGTGACTGTGCTGGGCACAGCCAGGGCTCCCTTTGGCCCCAGAGCTGCCCCAGCAGTGTTGGGGTTATTGTGATGTCAGGGCCCTGCAGCCCTTCTGGAACCCCCTGGGTTGGGGCTGCAGCCAGGTGTTGCTGTGGGGGAGAGGAAACACTGGCCTGGAGAAGCAACCCCTTTGTGATGGGCTGAAGCAAAAGGCCTGGTAGGGCAAGGCAGGATGGAAAGTTTGGGTCTCTGCAGGATAATCTTAAATCAGCTAAAACCCAGCCCTTAGTGCTGTGCCCATGGTCCTGGCAGCTGCCTGGCTGAAGGGGGGGATTCCCAAATCTCACCGGGTCTGGTTCCAGCTCCTGCTTTCAAGTGGGACATCAGACTTGATTATCCTCCTCCCTCAGGGCTGGGAGACAGTCCAGCTTGGAGAGGGATGGAGTAAGAACAGTTTTGCAACCATGGGCTGGAAGTGAAAGGGACAGCTCAGCTGGGAGCAGCATGGCTGAAGCACAAGGGGATGAGCCTGTTCCCATTCCTTCCCAAGCATCTGGTGGGAGCCCTGGCTTTAACAGGAACACCTAAGAACCAGATTTCCTGTTAAATCAATTTCCTGCTCTTCTGCAGGAAACCTCTGTGGGTTTCCCCATGGGGTGACTCCAGAGTGTCCCCAGGGCCTCCTCGTTGTTGGACTCACATATTGCAGACAGGAGATGAGTTCCAGATCCACATGTCCCTTCCTGCCCCCTTCCTCCTCCTCCTCCCAGCTGCAGACTCTTTGTTTCAGGCACCTGGAGCAGACCTTAGGAATTAAACGGTTTTGGGATGATGTTTGTGGATTCTTCTGCAATTAGGACAAAATTCATGTGTTCAAAACCAGCACAGGCAGAGCTTGCACACTCTGAGGGACCTGTTCCATTGCTGAGGCCATGCAGGGCAGTAAATGAATAAAGTCACCTGCAGAACATCAGGAATCACTTTGACATCCAAGGACTGAGTGACATTAAGGGATGGAGCCTGTGGCAGGCAGCCCTCAGTGTTCTCATTCAGGGGTGTTTCCTTTTGCCTTGCAGAACTGCTGAGCCACACAACAGCGAGCCAGGAGAAGATTCCAGGATGGAGAAATGTCAGGTGAACTCACTCACTCCCAAAGGTGAGTGGATGGAAGTTTGGTGACTGTGGTGTGCATGAAATTATTACTGCAATGAGAGAGGGATTTGTTCAGCCATGACAATGGAAGAAGCTCAGGTTGCAGGATGGGCTGTGCAGGAGTGTCTTGAACTCAGATTTAAAGCACAGCTGTGCTTCCAGGATTAAATAGGCAGTGTCAGTGCTTGATGCTCATCTACCAGGTACCAGTGTCCTGCTTTCAGTCCTCCTTAAAAGAAAAAAAATTAAATACAGCAGAATATATAGCAGGAAGCTCTCACCTTAGCAGTACCAGAGCCTTAGGGCAGCAGAGCAGGTTACAGGGGATGTAAGTGGGAAATGTTTAACAAAATTTGAAAGTGCTCTGGAGGCTTCCAGTCTGAAATACTGGGGGTCACATGGCAAACTTGCCAAGAAGCAAAGGTCAGAAAAGGAGTGTTGGAGGGGCTGTAACAGCATTTGCTTTCACAGGCTTGATATTTGTATTTCTATTGCTGTTATGGCAGCAGGAAATGTCTAAATCTCAGATGCTGAACACTTTTCTGTCAAAGCAGCCTCCCCCCCTCCTGCCTCCAGCGTGTGGACAACACGTCGTGATGGAGAGGTCAGGCTGAGGATGGAAGAACAGGGCATAGGCAGCGAGGCACCAAAGACTGTGCACCAGCTCCTGCAGGAAAGTGTCAACAAATACAGTGACTATTATGCCCTTGCATCCAAAAAAAATGGCCAGTGGATAAAGCTGACCTATAAGATGTACTATGATGAGTGTTGGAAAGCAGCCAAAAGCTTTCTGAAGGTAAGAATTTGAATTCTCTTTGTTCATATTCAGAGAATCCTGAAATCAACATGGTTTGGGTTGGAAGGGACTTTAAAGCTCATCCCCTGCCATGGACAGGGACACCTTCCACTGTCCCAGAGTGCTCCAGCCTGGCCTTGGACACTTCCAGGGATCCAGGGACAGCCACAGCTGCTCTGGGCACCCTGTGCCAGGACCTCCCCACCCTCACAATCAAGAATTTCTTCCCAATATCTGATGTAAATCTCTCTCCTTTTAATTGAAAACTGATATTTAGTTTTCTTGACAGTTGCTTCCACATTTAACCAAGAAAAAACCCATATAAGGAAACATTTAAAGTGAGGTGTTTGAGGTGTATGACAGACCTGGACACTGCCCCTCCAGAGGCATGGAGAGGTTCATCTTTCTAAGAAAAAAAACTTAAAGGGGATGATTACAAACCAGACTTCAATGTCCCAAGTGTCCCAGCCTTTTGCCTGTGCTGCTGGGATTAGGAGACTTGGAGAGAGAAGCCAACACTGCCTGTTCTCACTGTTGTGGTCAAGTCTTATCTCTTCAAGTTAAGGCCTGCCTGGTTTTACTCCTGTGGTGGGATCTTCCACTCTGGGACAAAACCAGAGTCTGGCTGTTAAAGGGAGTTGAAGACTGGGACTCCACGAGCTGGAATTTCACAGCCAGGTGTCCCTGTCACTGGAGCTCATTGCTCTGGCCATTGTTGATATCTGACATATCCAACCTGTACCAAATGTCCCCAGGAGGTGTTGTCTGACTTCTCCTCTTATCTCCTCATTGCCAGCCCCAGGAACTGGCAACTCCCTGGACTGCAGATTTATATTCCTGTCAGTGCCAGTGAGCCAGGCTTTGCAGAGCTCAGCAAATCCCTGTTTTCCTGCCCACTTAAACTGGGACAGTGACATGAAACTTTCCCTGGTTCCATCTTGGCTCCTGGGAAGTTTTCCAGTGGGAATTACCCCTTGTAAGGACACGAACTCTTTCCCTCAGTGCTGTGCTCACAGCAGAGATGTGCAAATGAACCCTGAGCTGTCTCCCAAGGAGAAGCCAGGCTGCTGTAATGTCATCTCTTGTTTACAGCTGGGGCTGGAGCGTTTCCATGGAGTGGGCATCCTGGGATTTAATTCTGCAGAGTGGTTCATTGCTGACATTGGAGCTATCCTTGCAGGGTAAGACTCTTGTTTCTTGCCATGCATTTTGCTTTGGCAGGCAGAGAGTGACTGCAGTATTCACATGAGGAGCAGGTTTTGATTAAAACCCCGACAAAACAAACCAAAAGAAACTCCAAACCCAATTGCTTACATTTGAATTTAATGAAGGTAGAGAGAGCCTGAACTATTTCATAATGAAATGATGAGACAAGAATTAAATTCTTTTTTTCAGCCAGCTGCTTCTCTGAAAATAAGATGACCAGTAGGTTAATCCAAAAGCATTCTTACGTACACAGTGATTAAAATATGGTGGGAAATGCCAGAGAGTCCCAGGGCTGGATTGTGATCTCTGCCTTCCACATGAGACATTTTGGTCCCTCACACCACTCTTGACATTTCCCACGCCCCAGAACAGAATCTTTCCTGTTGGAATTAAGCCCTCCACTCTTTGTTGTCATTTTATGGGATATTCTTCTCCAAGTTTTTATCTCTGAAGTGGTCTGAATTTTGCCAGCAACTCTGCTTGTCCTCTAACTCTGTGTTTTGCTGTTCTGTTTTGTTTTTCCCCTTTTCCTTTGCAGGGGATTTGCTGTTGGGATCTACACTACAAACTCTCCCGAGGCCTGTCATTATGTAGCAGAGAACTGCAGTGCCAACGTTATAGTGGTGGAAAACCATAAACAGCTGCAGAAAATCTTAGAAGTAATTGTGTTTTTTAAATGGCTGGGGCTCACAGCAACCTGTTGACAGATGTGGGAGGTTAAAATGCTGTGGGAGGGCGTTGCCTGAGGGGAATGCTGGCTCTGAGAGCAGAGCTGAACTCCTTGGGGAGCTCCCTGCTCCAGCCAGGTGAGCTGGCACTGAGTCTCACAAGAGGTTAAGTGGTGCTTTCACTTCTTAAAGCCTTGGGCTTAAAATAGGAGAAGGCAAAATGAACAACTGAGCATCCTCTAGGTTGTCTGGCAACATCCCAGCTCAAACTGTGACTGTTTCTAGTGAGGCAAACCCATTCTTTCAGGAGCACAGATGGGATTCTCTTGGCTTTACATAAAACAGCAAATATGAGGAGATGCCAAGTGGGGGTTACAGAGGTCTGACAGGGACCAGCAGCATTTGCTCCTTCTCATGAATCTCTTTTCTTAACACAGATTGAAGACAGACTACCTCACCTGAAGGGCATTGTGCAGTATGGGGAGGAGATCAAAGAGAAGAGACCAAACCTGTACTCGGTAAGTCCTGGGCTTCCTCACTGCTTGGGAGTCCTGGCTGTGTTCAGCTGATGGCTGCAAGTACCCATCACCTTCCATGGGACCTTAAACATCTGGTGACATCCCTGTCCATGGCAGAGCCTTGGAATAAGGTGATCTTTAAGGTCCCTTCCAACCCCAACCAGCCTGGGGCTCTGTGGCTGTGATCCCATGAGCTCCTGTTGGCTGTGGTTGCAGGAGGTGTCTGCTGTTGTGCAACCTGTGAGGGGGCTGTGAGCCTGCTGAACTTTGCCAGGCATCCTCGGGCCCCACAGTTGCTCCAGGGAGTTGCCACAGAGCTGTAAAGCTGCTGGGGGTGGGTCTGTGTCCTTTCTGCTTCTCCCTGTGTCAGCCAGAAAACAGTGTGGGGTGACAGCATGGATTTACAGCCTCTTCCAGAGGTGTGGGCAGGGAGAACAGCTTCCTTCTCTTGGTGTGCAGCAAAGGGTTTAACTTTTCCTGTGGGTGATACCTCAAAAAGTGACTGAGCTCTTCTGTTCCCTGCACAGTGGAGGGAGTTCATGGAGCTGGGCCGGGACGTGCCGGACTCGCGGCTCCGCGAGGTCATCGAGTCCCAGAAACCCAACCAGTGCTGCACCCTCATCTACACCTCGGGCACCACGGGGCAGCCCAAGGGTGTCATGCTGAGCCACGACAACGTGAGTGCCCAGAGCCCAGCACCTGTGACCCTGGGGGTGCTGAGAGAGGGACCCTCAGGGATCAAATCCAGCCCTGGTCCCTGCACAGACACCCCAACAACCCCACCCTGGGCACCCCTGGCAGCGCTGTCCAAACGCTCCTGGAGCTCTGGCAGCCTCGGGGCCGGGACCATTCCCTGGGCAGCCTGGGCAGTGCCCAGCACCCTCGGGGGGAAGAACCTTTCCCTGACATCCATCCCAAGCCCTGACACAGCTCCAGCCCTTCCTGGGCTCCTGTCCCTGTCCCCGAGCAGAGCTCAGCCCCTGCCCCTCCGCCTCCCCTCGGGAGGAGCTGCAGCCCCCGAGGAGTCTCCCCTCAGTGTCCTCTGCTCCAGCTGACCCAGCCAAGTCCTGTTGAGATCCCAGGAGGCTGTAGCCGTTCTGTGCCCGTGTGTTCTGTGCTGTCCCTGCTCTGAAGCCCCTGTGGTCCCTGTTGCAGCTGACGTGGACGGCGGCGGCGGCCGCTCGCTTCATCGCGCTGAGCGACGCCCGGGACAGGCAGGAGCAGGTGGTCAGTTACCTTCCCCTCAGCCACATCGCCGCTCAAATGTCCGATATTTGGTCAGCCATGACCTTCGGAGTGCAAGTTCACTTTGCCCAACCAGATGCATTGAAGGTAAAAAAAAATTAAGATCCTAAACTTAAACCCATCCACCTGCTTGAGCTGGGGTGGGTGCTTGAACCAAGGCTGTGTTATCTCGTGGTTCTGTCAGCTTTGCTAACTGGGTTTATTTTGCCCACTGACCAACTGCCCCTGTTGGTTTGAGTGGAGCCACTCTGACCTTTTGAGTCAGTGACAAACTGGGAGAAGCTGACCCAGCATGTCACAACTGGGAGCTGCTGAGCTCTCACCTGACACCTGGTCCCACATCGAGAACCGGTTGAGCAACAGCTTTGTGTTTGCTCTGCCCACGTTGCACAATGGCCCCAGCCAAATCTGAGACCTGAGTAAAGGATTCTTGTGTCAGCTCTGGCACTGAAAGCATTGACCCTTGCTCCCCTTCCAGTTCCCACTGGAATGCCCCAGGGGTTCCTTTCCCTTGGTGATACTGCAAAAACCAAACAATTCCTCAAAACTGATGGCAGAGTCCCAAGTTTTTACTGACCTGAAGTCTGCAGCGAATCACTTCTAAAAACTGCATTAAATCCTGCTTCTCTCAGGGCAGCTTGGTGGAGACCCTGAGGGAAGTGAGGCCAACTGCATTTTTGGCAGTTCCTCGTGTCTGGGAAAAAATGGAAGAGAAAATGAAATCTGTGGGCATGAAATCCTCAGCGCTCCGAAGAAAAGTGGCGTCGTGGGCCAAGGGAGTGGGGCTGCAGACCAACCTGAAGAGGATGAATGGGTAATTATGAGCTACATTTCAGGGGTGCTGATGAGTTTCAGGAGAACTTTCCTGTCACATCAGGGGTTGTATTCCATCCAGGGGTTATATTCCATCCAGGATTATCTCCCATGTGAAAGGCCGGTGGTGCTCGGACCCGAGGGGGAGCAGCAAGGGCTGCAGCGGGGAAATCATCTGTTGTTTTATTGCCTGGACTGAAGTAGGATGAAGACAGAAGGAGGAAGGGGGAGCAGAGCCATCCATGTGTGCCCGTTGTGCTCCTCAGGTGCCCCGAGGTGCCGGTGAATTTCCGCCTGGCCAGGCAGCTGGTGTACAGGAAGGTGCGCAAGGCCCTGGGGCTGGACCGCTGCTCCAAGTGCTACACGGGGGCTGCTCCCATCACCAGAGACACCCTGGAGTTCTTCCTGAGCCTGAACATCCCCGTGCTGGAGCTGTACGGGATGAGTGAGAGCTCTGGGCCTCACACCATCTCCCTACCTCACGCCTTCAAGCTCGGCAGGTGAGCCCCTTCCTGGGAGCTGAGGGAAAGGTGGGTTCTGCCTCTGCAGCTCAGCCCCAGAGCCTTGCTGCCACTGAAAGGTCACTGGAGAGCCTCATCACAGGTGAAGAGATCTGGCAAGATAGGATACATGAATTTACCTTGGCTGGGTTCTGTAGGAGCTGGGGAAGAGGTGGAGAAGGAAGAATTGGTGTCTCCAACCTACCCTTCATTTAATGGCAAATGACTGAAGGGTGTGGGGTGTCTTTGAATGGCTCCTTCAGTCTGCACAGTGACAGTTTGCTGCCAAGGACAAAAACCTGCTCCTTCAGAGCTCAGGTGTTGAGAACAATGAGTGCAGACCAGCAGGTGTGCGAGCACTGGTCTGTGCAATAGCAGCTCTTTCTGTAGCTGCCCTTACCTGAGCAGATGCCTTTGAAGCTCTTTGCTGAAGCCATTGTGCTGAAAAGCTGCTGGGCTTTATTCAAACCCTTCACCTTGAGAGGTGCTGCTGTAACCTCTGCTGGAATTCAGTTTAAAATAAATGAGCCCTTGGTCTGTGCTCTCTTCCAGCTGTGGGAAGGAGCTGTCGGGCTGCCACACCCTGATCCACAAACCAGACAAGGATGGCGTGGGGGAGATCTGCTTCTCAGGGAGGCACATCTTCATGGGCTACCTGAACATGGAGGACAAAACCAAAGAGGCCATCGATGAGGATGGCTGGCTGCACTCAGGGGACCTGGGCAAGCACGACAAGGATGGATTCCTCTTCATCACAGGCAGGATTAAAGGTAGCACATCCCTTGACTTTATCTTGGTGTTGTGCAGCACGATGGAATCTGAGTTGTTCATGTTGGGAAAGACCTCAAGGAGCCCAACTGTTCCCTCAGCACTGCCAAGGCCACCACTAACCCATGTCCCCAGCTGCCACATCTTTTAAATCCCTCCAGGAATGGTGACTCCACCTCTGCCCTGGGCAGTCTGTTCCAATGCTAAACAGTGAAGAAATTTTTCCCAATATCCAACCTCAACCTCCCCAGGTGCAGGGGAGGCTCTGCTGGTTGTGTGGCTGTGGCTTGCACAGAAGAATATTTAAATCCTGCTCCTCCTGGAGTTTCCATGTGAATGTGGCTGAGGGTGTCCTGCCCTGTGGCAGAGCCTGTCTCAGGAGGAGGAGGGTGGCCTCTGGAGCCAGGCTGTGTTTGCAGAGCGAGGGAGAAGCCCTCAGATTTCAGCACCAGCAGAGTTAATGCTTTGTGGGCTTGTTTTGCCAGCAGCTGCCTGGATTTCAGGAGCTTTGCTGGGTGGCCTCCAAGGCAAACAGCAGCTTAACACTGTTGTGCAAGTGCCTTGTAGCAATGTGGCTCTTGGGACAGCAGTTTGAGCAACCCCAGACAAAGCCAGCATCATTCAAGACTTCAGCCCTCAGAAAGAGGGAGGTGCTCACGTGAGGAACAGGAGATAAGTGGGAAGGGGGGCTCCCCTCTGCTCTGCAGTACAGGGGAACCTCCAGCACCATCCCAGTAAATCTTTCACTTCAATTTCTGACAATTTGGGTGCCAGCTTAGGTGCCTTAGAGCCCCAGGGGTCTGTGCCAGGGTGCCAAGGGGCTCACCCTGCATTCCCACACTGCAAACACGCCCAGAGCACCAGGGCAGCTTTGGCTGGGCTGGGTGTGAGCAGCTCCTGCTCCTCTCTCCGGGCCTGGCTGGAGTCACGGGATCAGCACTGGGGCTGGAGAAGCCCTGTGAGATCCCTGAGTACAGCACTGCCAGGGCCACCACTGAACCACGTCCCCAAGTGCCACATCCACACACTTCTGAACACTTCCAGGGCTGGTGACTCCACCACTTTCCCAGTCGTGCCTCCTCCAGCTCTGCCTCACTGTTTGATCCAGCAGACACCAAGGAGCAGTTGAGTTGTTTCAGGCTATGAGAAGAGGAGAAGCTCCAAGCATTAATCAGGATTTGATTGTTTTCCAGAGCTCATCATCACTGCAGGGGGTGAGAACGTCCCTCCGGTTCCCATTGAGGACGCTGTCAAAAACGCTGTTCCCATCATCAGCAATGCCATGTTGGTTGGAGACAAAGCCAAGTTCCTTGCTATGCTTCTGACACTAAAGGTAATGGAAAAGAGGGTGGGAATCCACCACCTGTGCTGCAGAACCTGATTAATTCCAGGGAGCAGGAGAGTTGTTACACATTTTTGTTGTGGTGTGGAGACAGGAGGCTGGAGCACAATTTGCTGTAACTGAGCAGCAAAGAGCAGCTGAAAGCACAGAGCTGTCCCTTGCTCAGACCATTGGGTCCTGCTGTTGTTCAGGGCAGCGAGAAACAGAAGGAAAAGACCCAAAAGTGAGGCTGGAAAAGGAAACCCTTCTGCTCTCCTCACCTGGTTGAGTTTCTCCCAGAGCGGTCGGGGAGGTAAAAAGCTTTCAGGGACTTTGGCAGACTCTGGCTTTAAACTCCACCAGGACACATCTGTGGTGGTCTGTGCTGGCTGTCAGAGTGGGAATTGCTCATCAGTGAGCCCGAGGCCAACAGCCTTGGTCTGGGGCAGGAGACCTGAGCCAGGCCCTGGGGGTGGCCCTGGGGGTGGCCCTGGGGGTGGCCCTGCTGTGCCTGTCATGTGCTTTGTGTGGCTTCCCAGACTGGTGCTGCACAGTGTAGGGAAGTAAATCGTGATCCAGAAAAGGTCTGTGGAAAAGTGATTAACTTTGGACAGCACAGGAGGAGTTTGGAGATGAGCTCTGTGCCCTGCTTGCTCTGTGGCCCTGAGGTGGCTCCTGAGCAGGCAGAGGTCTGAGGGGCTTTATCTGTGCTTTGTCCCAAGTTTCCATTGGCACCCAGGGGTTGGATGAGGGCTGAGGGGTTGGAGCGGAGTGGGGAAGGGAGCCCAGGAACCATCCCAGGGCTGGGGCTCCTGAGAGCAGAGGGCCTCAGGTGCTCAGCCCTGCACAGTGACCTGCCCTGCCCTGCCCTGCAGTGCGTTGTGGATGCAGAAACGGGCGAGCCCGGAGATGAGCTCGCTCCAGAGGCTCTGGAATTCTGCCAGAAGCTGGGCAGCAAGGCCACCAAGGTGTCAGAAATCATCAGCAGCAAAGACAAGGCCGTCTACGCCGCCATCCAGAAAGGGATCTCAGCTGTCAACGAGGGAGCCGTGTCCAACGCCCAGAAAGTCCAGAAGTGGGTCCTGCTGGAGAAGGACTTCTCCCTCTTTGGTGGAGAGCTCGGTGAGTGCTGGGGGAGTGTCTGGGGTTTGCCCTGTGCCCCTTCCCTGGCTCTTCAACAACAACCACAACCCCTAATGCACAGGGCTGCCCCCAGCCTTTCCCCACTGCGGCTTTCGCTTGTGGCAGTTTGGGGGTGGGATGGACTGGGGTGAACTGGGATGGACTGGGGTGAATTCCCAGTTGTGCCCAGCAGCTCTGAGTGGAGCAGCACTTACCCTTGTGCTGTGAGGCCTCTTGCAGTCATGGAATACCCTGAGCTGGAAGGGACCCTCAGGGTTCATCAGTCCAGCCCCTGGCCCTGCACAGACACCCCAACAATCCCACCCCGGGAGCGCTGTCCAAACATTCCTGGAGCTCTGGCAGCCTTGGGACCATTCCCTGGGGAGCCTGGGCAGTGCCCCAGCACCCTCTGGGTGCTGCTTCTGCTCACAGGGAAGGGAGGGAGATTCAGAACTGGTCTCTGTCCCCGTGTTTACCTCTCCCCTCCAGCCCTGCCTCACCCAGGCCTGGTGGGTGCTCACAGGGGTTCCCTCCCCGTTAACCCCGGTGCTGCTTCCCCACAGGCCCCACCATGAAGCTGAAGAGGCCGGTGGTGGCTCAGAAATACCAGGCCCAGATCTCTCAGTTTTACACGGACGCCGAAACCCCCTCGGGGGAGCCCTCGACGCGGCCGTAGAGCCCCGGACTGGAACCTTCCCGAGGACATTCCCGGCTCTCCGGGGAGGATTCCCTGGGTGCTGTTGAAATAAAGAGGCTCAGGCACCACCCTCGGCCTCGCTTCACTGTCCCTGCCCTGGCCCTGCAGTGTGGTTGGTGAGGGTGGTCCTGCCCATGTTCTCCTGTGTCCTGTGCTGAGATATCCCAAATATCTCAACTTTGCATTTTTTATTTCCATTTTTATAAGGGCAATACGATGTTTACCTTAAGTCCACATGTTATGTTCTAACCAAAGTTTTCTTTTCCTGAGATGAATGTAAAACAGGAGCTGCAAATCAGGAGCTGCACTTTTCCCACTGAGGAGAAAGGCAGATTTTATTTTCCAGCAGTGTCCTCACTCCCTGCTGCACGTTTCCCTGCATGCTGATGGCATCCAGATAATTTTAAATTTCCTTCCCCACAAATTGTCCCTGTCTGAGGTGACAAATGTCACACAGCAGTGGAGGTGGAACCTCATATGAGCTGGGTTTGTCTGTGCAATATTTTGAGTTTGTTTTACTGTTTTTGAGTTATAATGAAGCCATAAATTGTATTGTTGAAGTTGTATCCGTGGCTGGTATGCTGGGAAGTGATTTACTCCAGGGACTATTTATAAGGCTGTGTACAATGTGTGAAATCTGTGTCTCACAATCCAGAAATGTTGTAGTGTCTGACATGGGGAACTCCAGAGCTGGGGGTGGCTGGGCTGAGCTCTGTGCCTGTGCCTGGGGAGAGGAGATGGTGCTGGGAGCCCAGGCTGCTTCCCCTGAGGGTCTGTGATCACCCAGCCCGGAGCTCTGAGGGTCCTTCGGGTGGAATTCACTGCCTGGAGGACTCAGAATCACCCCCCTGCAAAGCTGGAGGGAAGCAGCTGCACCCAGGAGCTCCCGGTGCTCTCTGCCCCAGGGTTCTGCAGAGCTCATTCCAGGCTGGGCCTGGAAAAGGCTCCCCTGACACAGGCACAGCAGCCCAGCTCTGATTCCAGGTCCATTTCCCCTGGGAAGGGAGGTCAGCGCTGGGCTGGGCTCAGGGGGGTTAACCCCAAACCTGTCCCTGCGTTGGGGCTGTGAAATTCAGGTGGGAGGGTGGGAATGCACCACTGGCACTGCTGCTCCTCCTGTGCCAGTGCGTGCTGAGCTGCCTGCGTTTCTGTGTCCCCGGTGTTTGCAGTGTGTAATAAACTCCTCCCGTTGTGTCTCGGAGCTCTCGCTCGTTCCTGGGAAGCGGCAGCGCTCGGGCGCGGGGCTGGGGCGGGTTCGGATCAGGCACCGGGAGCTGCAGCCGGGGCTGTGCCCGGGGCGTGCCCAGCGCTGGAGCTGCTCCCGGAGCATCCCTGGACACTCCTCAGGGACAGAGAGGGACGGTCTCAAACTGCGCCGAGCCCTGCCCGGGCCGGGCGCGGTCCGTGGGACGGGTCCGGCACGTCCCGGGAGCAGCGGGACCCGCCCCGGGCACGGCCCAGCAGGGACCCCTCTCCTGAACAATGCTCGGAGGGACATTGGAGCCATCCCACGCTTAAAACAATTCCCTTTCCTTGACTTTTCCCCTCCCAGCCCCAGCGGTGTTTCCCATTCGCAGCCCCAGTGCTCCCAGTTCCATGAGGAGAGGTTTTGGGAAAGCCCCGGTGCCATCCCTGAAGAAACAACAACTGAAAACCACTTCCACGTTTTACTTTTCCATCTTACTTTATTTCACTTTTTCTAGAAAATTCCTCCATAGTTCCACAAATTTAACAAAAAGTTTAAAATTCAGGACAAACAATCCTGTAACGTATTACAAACATGAGTTTTGTTTTTTTTTTTTCTTTTTAATCTTGCAGTTAGTCTTGGCTCAGCTGCATTTCTTCCAGCTGAGTGAAGAACTTTCTCCCAACACAACTTTTAAAATCCTCAGGTGCTGAGGTATTTAATACCTCGGCTCTAGGCAGAAATACAATTAAAAATTCTCTAGAAGTTGAAGTACTTACATTTTTCTTTAGGAGTGCAAACTCATCTTGTCAGTTTTTGATGGCTATTCCGCGCCCCAGGAAAGCGACACCGATTTGGGCCCTTTGAGCACGAATTAACTCCTGGCCCAGGTGCCCCGGGGGTGTCACAGCGTCGCCTGGGCGAGCAGGGAGGAGCCTCGGGCGAGCAGAGGCGGCTCCAGCCCATCCCCAATGGAAAACTGCGCGGCCGGAGCCGCTCCGGGCTCTGCTCCGTCAGGGACGTCCAAACCTCTCTCACCATCAAACACGTGCCAAGATCGGACAAAAAAAACCTGCGTCTGGATTGTTGCATCGATTGCTCGGCTGGTTCCGATGCTCCCGCCGCACCCCACGGTCCCACGGGTGGCAGAGCCATTGCACGTCCGTGGGCTCGGCCTGACCTCGGCCTCGCTCCCTCCGCGCCGCACGCCTCGGCCGGGCTGTGCAGCCGGCCAGCCTCCCTCGCCTCTTTGTAAAAACTTTACTAGTACACGTCAGTAAGCAAAGCCTCAAGGCTTAACACATCGCAGACCAGGGCCCCAGGAAATGCTCCTGACCCGGAGGGAGGAGCCGAGCCCTGATCCCAACACGATTCCAACTCAGCAACTCGGGAAGCCCTCGGGCTGCCCAGCACCTCCTGTGCCAGCGGCAGCACCACGAAGGACACGGAAAAGTAACAGAGTCCTGTCCGTTTTCCTTGGAAAAACCATTATGGCTACAAGTCAATTTTGGATTCTTTTTTTTTTTTTCTTCCTTTTTTAAACAACGCAAGCTACTACACATCCTCGAGGACCTGAAGCAATGCCCACAGCAGCACTGCCCCCTCCTTCCTAGAGTACAATAATCCATCCATGCTCTCAAGAGTGACACAAGAACAAACACTTTATCCACAAAAACCTGTACACGGCATGTTCAGAACAGCGTTCAGCCAGCCTAGAGGGAATCTACACAGGGAACTCCAAGGGGACACGAGATGAGGCCAAACGTGACCATTCTTTGCTTGCAGAGTCGTTCCTCCTGTGCTCCCCGACGCTACCACATACCCCAAAAAACATCAACTCTGTAGAACAACTAAGTACTTGCAAAAACCTTTTAGTAACAAATCAGCATGTGCACACAATGGAGAGGAACTATTGCTGGGGAACAATCCTACCTCGGGTTTTCAGGGGGATTATAAACAGTCTAAAAAAATCCATGTGTAAAATACTTCTTATAAAAACCAAACGAAATCCCTATCAATGCTCAGCAGACTTCACCACCAAAGTCACTTCCAGGACAGGACGATGCCACGGCGCTCCCAGCCAGGCTCAGGAACAGCCTCCCACCGTGTCCTGGGGCTGGCTGGGAGCTGGCACGGGAGAAGGGGCAGGAGGGAGGTGGCACCACCAGTCCCTCACAAGGGGCAGCCCTGGAGGCTGTGGACAGGCTGGAAGTGCTGGCACCGAGCTGTGGGAGCAGTGACCGGGCAGAGAGGAAGGCAAAGACCTCGGGAGAGCTGGGGCTCAGCCCGGCCCCTGCCCTGCTCTGGGGTGGGACAATGTCACCAACCCCGCCCAGCACGGGGGGCAGAGCGGGCACAGAGCGGGCACGGAGCGGGCACGGAGCGAGCACGGAGCTGCCTCCCCCGGCACAGCCCCACGGCGACGCGAGGAGCTCGCAGTGCCCACCCAGGGGCTGTGCCCGCCGCGGTGTCCTGCTGCCACCTCCTCCTCTGCCCGCTGCCCTCCACCTCCTCCAGCCCTTCCACCCAGCCCTGGCATCGTCCAGCAAGAAAGAAAACAGCTGAGATCACTGGCGTGACAGGGTGTGCACCTGGCATGAGCTTCAACTTCCATATATATATATATATACACACACATATATATATATATATGCACACACATGACACATGAAAGGTGGTACAAGGACAAAATTAACGGGAATCGGGTCAACATGACCCAACTCAAACAAGCTTATCATCATATTGCCACTTCAGTTGATTAGTTGCAACATTTCCATGATAAAGAAAGGGGGAACCCAAAACAAGGGACAGCAAACCTGGAGCAGAGGGGCTCCCCAGCACCGCTGCCCCACACCGCCTGTGCCCCACGGACATTTGGCAAAAGCTTTCCACACCCCTCAGAAAAACGAGCAATTCCTGGGAAAATACTGAATTCAGGGAGCAGGAGTGTAACACAGCTTTGAGGAAGGCGCTGGGATGTCCCCGCGCCCGCCTGGACAACACTTGGAGGTCCATCAATACTAGTTGAACTAGAAATCAGTCTAGGGAAGGGTCTGCATTAGTGTTTCTGGTTGCTGCCTCCTCCTGCACAGGCAGCGGGGCGGGACAGGGAGGAGGAACAACCCCGGCTCCACCTCGTGTTTCACATCAGCGTCTCCCGGGCGCGCCCGAAGATTTCAGTTCTCCCTTGTTTTGGTTTTCCCAAAGTACAGCCACTACTATAGGGGCCACTGTAAGGAGATTCCTCTTTGAGAACACACAACAAAACCCATCACGTGTTTTGGCAAAGTTATCAAACACTGACACATGGAGAGACGACGGGTGAGCTCCTTCTGGAGCACGGGGTGCCTGGAGGTCGCTGTCCAGCTTCCTTACACTACAAATTGTCCACAAGAGGCATTGAACAAACGAGTCAAATCTTATTAAGCGCCTTCCCCTGCCAGAGCCATTAAAAAACAACAGAAAAACACACCCTTAAGATCATCAGACCCAACTAGGCCCTTCTTATACATACAGTACATACATATATATAATATATATATATAAAATATACAGCTTACAGTTTTGGAGTCCTATTACAGTTAAAGCAGACTGAAAGGAGTGGGACTTTGTTTAAGAGCTCAGATCAACAAACAAGACACCTCCAAACCCCAGCAGGAGACAGCAGGTTCCAGAGGCCTCCTCACCGAGCACAGAGCGTCCCTGCAGGGAGCTCAGGGTCCTGTCCCCACCGGGAGCCAGGCTGTGGAACTGGTGGGTGATCCCAGCTGGATCCGGCCCCTCTCCTCTGCAGCAGGACCCCGGGGAGCCTCCTGTGTCCCCAGTGTCCCGGGCAGCTCTGCCAAGGCCGCGGGCACAGAGCAGGCACAGAGCGGGAGGGCTCTGCCTTCCGGCAGCATCCACGCTTCTTCAGAGCCCAGAGACGCCTGGGAATGTGCTCTGGAAACACAGTAGCTCCGAGGAAAACCAAAAGGTCTCGCTGTGCAGCCTAAGTGCAGCACGACCGCTCTGCTGGGGCCTGGCCCACCTCGCCGGGGGCGGGGGCAGGCTCAGCAAGGCGGGCGCTGGTTTGAAGCCTACGAGAAAAGTGCAGCTGGCTGAGCATTCCTAGAGCATGGCTGTTCTCTAAGGCAGTGCTTCTTCGGGTGAGGCAGGAGGGTAAGAAGGCCTAGTTCCATGGGGTGGTTTCCTGGTACCAATGAAGGGATCTCTGGGTGAAGAGCAGAGCCAGCTCGCCAGGCCAAGCGTCATGTGGCCACGGCCTCCAGGTAGCTCTGCAGCTTGCGCACGGTGGTCTCATCCAGGGAGAAGAGGTCAAAGTCAAAGGTTGTGTTGGTGACGTTGAAATGCCCGGTTTCCTCGATGAGATTCACGATCTGGGGAAGGGGGATGGACGTCAGAACAGCACAGGGGGCACACAGAGCCCACCCAGGCCTTCCCAACCCCTCTGGAACAGCCTTGGACACGCACACAGCAAAGGGATTCTCTCCCCGACAAACAAAACCAGCTCCTCCTGCATGCCTGACTAGCTCAGTCTGGACAGGGGTGTGGGCACGTTCCTGTCCTTTTAATCATAAAATAACAGAATATCCTGAGCTGGAAGGGACCCACAGGGATCATAAATCCAACCCATCCCTGCACAGACCCCCCAACAACCCCACCCTGGGCACCCCTGGCAGCGCTGTCCAAACACTCCTGGAGCTCTGGCAGCCTCGGGGCCGGGACCATTCCCTGGGCAGCCTGGGCAGTGCCCAGCACCCTCGGGGGGAAGAACCTTTCCCTGACATCCATCCCAAGCCCTGACACAGCTCCAGCCCTTCCTGGGCTCCTGTCCCTGTCCCAGAGCAGAGCTCAGCCCCTGCCCCTCCGCCTCCCCTCGGGAGGAGCTGTCAGTCAGACCAGGAGATCCCAACTTTGGGATTGCTGCCAGGATGGCAGAGGGAAGATGCCCACAGCACACTCCTGTACCACTTCCAACAAAACCATCGCATGCACAGCTGATTTTATTATTTTCCTCCATATTTTTGCTTTCAAAGGCAGGCAGAAGCTGTGTGGAAGGGCCTGGCTGAGCCCCTGCACACCCAGCAGGGCCAGGCTGTACCTGCTGGAGCACGTTGCGCTCCCGTAGTGCCATGAGTCGCCTGTGGAGCTCCACCAGCTCATCTGTGTAGGCCTGGAACACAAAAAGGGACATGAGGATGTTTGGAGGCTGCCAAAGGCACTTACCCACTCAGGATCAGAAGAACCTGAGGCCCTTTCAGACGTTCCCAATGTTTCCCTACTTTTTTATTGCCTCCTCCTCCTTCCCAAGTACTGGGAGACCAAAGACTTCCCTTAAATACGAGTGCTCTGAGGGCCATTTTTTAAAATTTATGCCACCAACACCTGTAACCAGCTCCAAGAACTGGGCAGAACCCTTAAGGCCCTCACCCTGGTGACCCTCGGTGTGAGCTCCTCATTAGTGGGTTCTCCTAATTAACTCCAAATTACCTGAACACATCAGGTGCATCAGTGACCAAGCCCAGCAAGCTGAGCAGTGATTTGTATTTAGGTAAGGAAAAATTCTTGGAGTGCACTGCATTCCCTGGAAGTTCTACCTACACCACAACAGGAATTGAAGGGTTGTTCACAGGCTCTACATGTTCATTGTTCTTAGGTAAAAGTGGTTTGGGGTTTTTTTTTGTTTTAGTTTTTTTTTTGGCACCCAACAACAGGTCTGTATCAGCAAAACTGAACTTATTGAAGTAATTCACAGAACCAGGGAATCACAGAATGGACACTGCTCTGCTCTCCTTGGAGGCAAGGAAGGAGGGAACTTCATTGAACAAAGGTTCCAACTAAACCTGCAAAGCAGAGCATCAAATAATCTTTAATTTATAAGATCAAAGCCAGATGAAACTGTCTTTTAATGAAGTGCCCCAGCACTGCAGCAGTGACCAGGCCACTGGTTCACACAAAAGGCAAACAAACACAACAATTTTGACATTTTGCCCATGAACACGACCTGGGGCTTCAGCTATTTAATGTGCACAATTTCTGCAGTGTCACTCTCCAAAGTCTGTCCTTGCAACATCTGGTTTTTGTTAAACTGAAGCTTTTACCCTGCTGAGACAGAACAATGAACAGGCTGGGCTGATTCAGGTGGTTTTGTGCACAGTGAGGCCCAACAGTTCTGTGGCACTCAGCTCCTCCATCACAGAATCCTGGAACGGGTTGGGTGGGAAGAGACCTTAAATCCCATCCAGTGCCACCCCTGCCATGGCAGGGACACCTCCCACTGTCCCAGGCTGCTCCAAGCCCCATCCAGCCTGGCCTTGGACACTGCCAGGGATCCAGGGGCTATGCCAGGGCCTCCCCACCCTCCCAGGGAACAATTCCTTCCCAATATCCCATCCATCCCTGCCCTCTGGCAGCGGAAGCCATTCCCTGTGCCCTGTCCCTCCAGGCCCTCATGAAAGACCCCTCTCCACAGCACACACCTTGTCATACGTTCCCTTCTTCAGGATCTTCTCTGGCTTGTTACAAGACTCTGGGCTTTTCCTTCCAGATGCCTGAGGGACAAAGAAGCCAACAACAGGAGCAAAGTTAGCTCAGGAAACACGGGGGTGTCACAGCAGAGGGCTGAGAAAGGGGGAATCACCTGTCTGTGAGGACAGGAAGAGGGGAAGTTGGATGCAAGTGAGAATTTCCAGTGCAGGGAGCAGGAGAGGAGGGAGGCAGAGCTGTGGGAAGGAGGGATGGATACCTTGTTGTTTGCTGGGGGCAGTTTCTGCCCGGGGGGCGGCTCCCGGCTGGGCGGGCAGGAGTCGGCGCTGTTGTCGCTGTCGCTGTCACTGAGGCTCAGTCTGGAAAAACAGCAGCACAGAATGAGCATCACCAGGGAGCAGCAAAGCCAGCAGCTGCCAGCTGAGCCACACAGAGCTGAGTGAAATCCTCTTCTTGAGCACAGACACAGCTTTGGCTGGGAGAGTGGCTCACTGGAGACTCCGAGAATCCCTTTATTCCCCGCTGATGTCACCCTGGGCAGGCAGAGCAGGGAGGTTCAGGTGACACATCACAGGTGCCAGTTCAGCTCTGTCACACACAGATCCCCCTGATGTCACAAACAGCAACTGTTCAGGTCAGGAATTCCTCCCAATGCTACCAAGTACCTGCATGAGAGGCTCACTGACACCTCCACAGGCAAAAACTGCATTTAGTGCTGCTGCTGGTGTCACCTCTAAGATTTTCTATTTATTCCCATTCTCCTTTTGGCCCTGCAGACATGGGCATCCTACCTGTGATGAACCTGAAAACTGGTTATCCCCTACAGGCCTACGAAATACCCTTCAAAGTCTCCCCATTCCTGTTTAGTTGATGATGACAAGTGCAAGAATGGATATTTGTTTGTTTGTTTTGGTAAACACCAGCAGCATTTCCAATTTGCAGCTGCCCTCTGGGCCAAGCATTTGGGGTCAAGCATTCACTGAGACTGCAGGTTTGGGCTATAACAGCATTTCCTGAGGGAAGGAGGCTGAAGTTCAACTCTTTGCAGGGCCTGGAGCAGGAAACAGCCAAGACTGAGTCCCAGAGGAGTGGAGCAGCTGGCACAGGGTGACTCCTGAGCCCAGAGCAGCACTCCCTGCCTGGCCCCACACGCCCCCAGTCTGTGCAGATCAAAGGGGTCACACTCCAGCAGCTCTGCAGAGACCTGAGGGTCACAAAGGGGTGACTGTTTGAAGGGGCTCAGTCAGTGACACCTGCCAGCTCAGCTCAGCACTTCCCTTTGTGCTCCTCAGCCAACTCCTGTCACCAGCTCCGTGTCCCCAGCCTGTGCTGAGTGACCCCACACATCTGCCCTTCCTCCCCTCACACAGAGCCCAGCCCTGATTCCTCCCTCCACATGGAGAGCACCCCAAATCCCAAGTGCAGAGGGCCAAGAGCCTCAGAGCCAGCCCTGCTCTGGATTTGTTACCACCTGGAATCCCGGCTGACGGGGTTTGCTTTGACTGCTGCCTCCTCCCCAGAGGAGCTGTCGTCGTCATCCGACTCCTCCGACTGCAGATCCTCCACCATGGAGCGCAGGGGGCCTGGGGGGAGAGGGGAATTCAGCACCAGGACACGGCCAGAGCTCCACCCCAGCCCCAGGACCTGAACTGAGACACTGCAGGGAGATGGGACTGGGAAAGGATACCCCATCCCAGGCTCAGAGCTGACAAACTTTACAGCTCCCTCCCCTCCCAAATCCTCCCCCTCCCTTCCCAAAAGGGAACAAAAGGACACATTTCTCATGTGTGTGGGGCTGATTTAAATGGCACTGCATTTGCTGCACGTGGAACATTTACTGTTGCCAGTTCCCGGGTTATCAGTGGAGGGATCTGAGGAAGGAGCTGTTGCACCCTAGCAAAGTGATGAATGGCACATTTATAAGTTTTAATAAAACATAGATGAGATTGGAGGAGAACTGTTCTGGTGATTCTACAGATCAGGCAGCAGCAACACATTTATAAACCGAGGCAGAAACCAAAGCCAAAAAGGAAAGAACCAAATCCAGAGGGATTCCCTCCTCATAAATTAGCTGCCAAGAGAAGAAAAATACTTGTTCATGATGTTATGACATTATTGCCTTTTCCTGCTGAAGCATCACAGCTCCAACACATGGCTGCATATAAGAAACTGTATTATTATAGTGCTGGAAAAGCAGATTTAATCCTCTTGAGCATTTTAAGGTTACACAAGGAAGGTTTTAATGAACTATTTCTTGCAACACACCTTGACTGTGGTTCTGAGACGGCTCGAAATCAGAGTCAGAGCTGGAGTCGGAGCTGGAGCTGGAGTTGGAAGGGCTGGACTGGACAGACTTAACCCCCCATAAAAGGGAAACAAAAGAAAAAGAATCTTAATCTTTCTAATCCAGAAAACCAGAGCACAAAGCACTGTGAGACAGGAGCACCTGAGCACTCCACAACATCACCCATCACTGAGGGCAGCTCTCAGGATTACGGAAACAAACGAAATGTGAGGTGAATGAAAACAACATTTATGGAAGCCTGGCAGGAACATCAAGGCCTCCCACCAAACCCCTGCACACTACAAGGTTCAAACCCCCAAATGGTGCCATGGAGCATCTGAAAAACATTTAAATGAAAACCCCTTTGAAGATGACCAGCACAGAACCCACAACTACCCAAGGCCTCTCACAAAGTGTATTTACTGCAGCCACCAAGGCTCCCTCTGAACACCTCAGGCTGATCACTGACCATGGAATCGCAGAGTCAGGGAATGGGTTGGGTTGGAAAGGAGCTTAAAGATGATTTAATCCAATCCACTGTCCCAGGCTGCTCCAAGCCCCATCCAGCCTGGCCTTGAACACTTCCAGGGATCCAGGGGCAGCCAAAGCTGCTCTGGGCACCCTGTGCCAGGGCCTGCCCACCCTCCCAGGGAACAATTCCTTCCCAATATCCCATCTAACCCCACTCTCTGCCAGTCTGCGGCCATTCCCCCTCGTCCTGTCACTCCAGGCCCTTATAACCAGTTTTGTCTTTCCTGTGGCTCCTTCAGGCATGGCAAGGCCACAGTGAGGTCACCCCAAAGCTTCTCTTCTCCAATGAACAATCCCAATTTTCCATCCCTTTCCTCACAGACATGGAGATGTCTATCCCAACTAGCTCAACATGACTCCAAAATTAATTCTGAATTATTATTATATCCTAAACCCAGTTCTTTCTACACCAGTTTGAATGACCCACTGTATTGGCTCCACTTAATTGTGAAAACATAACAGAGACCAGCTCAAGCCTTGTGACCCCAACTCCTCTGCCAGCACTCGGTAGAAACACCAGGAGTATCCTCTGCAGTAAGAGCGGGTGAAGAGTAAATGAACCACTGCTAACAGCAGCATCCAGGAAGGAAATTTGGGTGAAATTGGGGAATTTCAATCGTAAATCCGATACCTGCAATGGCCGTGGGCGCCGCCAGAGGGCAGCAGAGGCCACAGCAACTCCTCTGTCCCCAAACAGCTCAAAATCCCCTTAAAATGGTTTTTTTTGGGTGCTCAGGCAGGTTCGAAGTTTAAAGATTCTCAGAGCACTGTAATATCTTGCCTTTTAAAAAGTAATTCCCTGGAAATCAGCATTTCCGTTTCACTGTTTCGTTCCTAGGAATCCACTGATTACTACTGCTGCCAAATCCTGATGCTGGAAGAACCCCCCAGTCCCATTAATAGATAAAGTTCATTACAGGAAGAGTTAATACTCTAAAAACCTTGTGCCAGGCACAAAGAGGTACACTGGCAGCTTTGGCAATTGACAAGTGAAAGTGGCAGCAGAATTTTTCACTGCAATCTCACCCTCCTTTATAACTCATCACAGAACCCCTGTGCTCCGTTCCCACCTTGTCCCCAGCCCAGAGCTCTGAGTGCCACCTCCAGGCCTTCCTTGGACACCTCCAGGGATGGGGACTCCAAACCTCCCTGGGCAGCCCCTTTTGATTCTTGACCACCCTTTCCATGAGGAAATTCCTCCTGATATCCAACATAAACCTCCCCTAGCGCAGCCTGAGGCCGTTTCCTCTCCTCCTGTCCCTGTGCCCTGGGAGCAGATCCCGACCCCCCCGGCTGCCCCCTCCTGCCAGGGAGTTGTGCAGAGCCACAAGGGCCCCCTGAGCCTCCTTTTCTCCAGGCTGAGCCCCTTCCCAGCTCCCTCAGCCGCTCCTGGTGCTCCAGACCCTTCCCAGCTCCATTCCCTTCCCTGGACAGGCTCCAGCCCCTCAGTGTCCTTCTTGTCCTGAGGGGCTCAGAACTGGACACAGCCCTCGAGGTGTAGCCTCAGCAGTGCCAGCACAAAGGGACAATCCCTGCCCTGGTCCTGCTGGTCACCCAAGTATTGGCAAGAGTTTCATTATTCCTCTGTAAGAAGGGGGAAAATGTGTCCAAAATGGTATTACAACCCTCGGGACAGGTTCAGGAGTAAAGGAGAATAATTTAACAATTCCAATATCAGCTCTATTGGCACTTTGCAGCAGCCCTGGCTGCTTAGAAAAATGCCAGCATGGAAGTGGAGAGCAGAGACAGGAGGTTGTCCAGAGCGGCTGTGGCTGCCCCTGGATCCCTGGCAGTGTCCAAGGCCAGGCTGGACAGGGCTGGGAGCAGCCTGGGACAGTGGGAGGTGTCCCTGTCCATGGCAAGGGTGGGATGAGAGGATCTTAAAGGCCCTTCCAACCCAACCCATTCTGGGATTTTATGAATATTTCCAAGCTCTTGTGCCTGACCCACAGCTCCAATCCTACATCCCTCATTCCTGGTAACCTGCAGGTCTTCCCTTAAAACGACTTCACAGGAGCTGAGCAGCAGAAGTTGGAGATAACCCATCTCTCCTTTTGCCACTGAGCCCATCAGCTCTTTCAGCAGAGGAGGCTGCAGCTGGACACGCTCTGTGTGCTCAGTGACTGCCACTGGGATGTGACCAAAGCACACCAACAATGGCAAAAAGCTGCCTCACATCCCTGCCTCTCCCCTTTGTCAGCACTGAGGCAGCCAAGCATGAGGCCAGCTCAGGGAACTGGGCTTGATGGGGGAAGGAAAAAAAAAAAAAAAAAGTAGAAAAAAGAAAGGAAGGTCAAATAAGAGTTGAAATAGCAGGGGAAACTCCTTCATCCCTCTGCAGAGTCCCCCTCTGAGCTCCTGGGCCAGGAGCACAAATGGCAGCAGGGCTGCTCCTCTCCCAGCAGCCTGCAAAGATGTCAGCTGGGAGCCACCGCGGAGCTGCAGCCCCGGAGCTGTTGCACAATCCCCTGGCTGCAGCAGCAGAGCTGATTTAAGAGCTTCCGGGCCCTGCTCCCCCTCCAGCTGCTCCCTGGCTGCAGTGATGTGGCTCCCACACGGCAGCAGCCGTGCCAGGACAAACCCTGGGGCCGTGCTGGCAGCAGGGAGATGCCCCGGGGTGCCAAAGGAACTGCAGAGCCCCGTGCTGCTGCCAGAGCACCAGGCAGCTGTGCCCTGGGGTTCAGGGCCACAGGAACCTCGGCGGGGGAGCGGCAGCTGCCGCCGTGCCCTGTGTGTGACACCGAGTGTCCCAAACCCCAGCGGGAGCTGGGCCAGGCAGGGCACGGGCAGCACAGGCTGCAGCAGGGGCTGAGCCCTGCTGGCACAGGCTGGGGGTCAGGGACAGCCTGGCAGCACCACCAGCTCACAGTGACACCCCCTGGGACACTCCCATCGAGGGCGTGGGGACACCTCTGGGATCAGCACAGGACACAGGAGGGCTCTGGCTCTGGAACTGAAATGTGAGGCTTGTTGGGCACTGCTGCACTTTGGGTAAAAGGCTAAAAGCAGCCAGGAACTGCCTCTTCCTAATGCCCAATGTGCACATTTAATCCATCTGGGAAATAAAATCATAAAATCCCCAATGGTTTGGGTGGGAAGGACCTTGAAGATAATTTTGTGCCACTCCCTGCCATGGCAGGGACACCTTCCACACCCCCAGGGTGCTCCAAGCCCCGTCCAGCCTGGCCTTGGACACTCCCAGGGGTGTTGCTCCTCTGCAGAGTGGAATTAACACCTCCCCAATAAACTCTTCTACTGGGAATCCTGCAGGAAAAAAACCCTTCCTGACAAACACATCAGTATTTGCTGTATCACAGTGCTGATTAAATCATAACACAAACTGTCCCCAGAAAATTCATCTTAATAAAATAAATCTTTCTAAGAGTGGTCAGGAGGAACCAGTTCCAGAATTCCCATGACATTATCCTGTGAACCCTATTGCAAGATATATGGCTCCTTTATAACAAATATACAAGTGAAAAGTAGCAGGAGTTTGGATTTGTCTGTCCCTTCTTACATTTTTTTTTTGCCTTCTTTTGGAAAACACTTCTTAGAAAACAGAGGACGAGGAATGTTCTCAGTTGTAAAAAGGAAAAAAATATTTAGACAGCTTTTAAAAATAGTAGAACAAGAACATAATTTGTTTTATGTTTCACAACACAACTTATTTAGATTTAGTGGCATGTGGTTGTATTTTGAGCTTCAGCCAATGGCACATTTCTTACAGGCCATGGCAGGAAGAGGGGCTTTATTTACATTTTAATACTGGGTTTTTTTGGTTACCAAAACAGAGATGATTTCCTTCTTTTCTGAAATAAGACCACATTCAAAAACATTGCTATCATAAGCAGGCAGAAAATGTCTCTCCTGTAGCTCTGCAGACGTCACTGCAAGGGACGAATGAGGGACCATAACCTTCAACTCTGACTTTAAGGTAACTCTGCCTGCAGATAAATCTCTATAGAAGTTTGTATCTGAAACAGGAGCTAAGCCACACAGCAGGAACAATTAATGTTGACTGGAGTTTTTAAAGAAGAATTTTATTTGAGACACAACCCAGCCCTAAGCATTTCTCAATCTGCTTCCCTATCTTCTCTGAGAGATTATTTTTAACATCTTTTTCAGGCAGGGATTTAACCTCACCCTTCCAAACTCTGGTAAAGGATAAATCCCCACTCACCTCTGACTTGAAAGAAGTTTCATCCTCTGAGTTGGACTCCTCCATTTCCACGGGCTTTTTGATCTCCTTGGCCTCGCTCTCAGATTTTACCTTTTCCACTTTGGCATTCATCTTCTCCTTGGTTTGTTTCTTCTCTGGATATGAGGAAGACGAGGTTCTGGGAGATGTCCCCAGGATATTCTTTACCCCTTTGGAGCTACTCTTTTTTTGTTTTTTGGCACTAGGCTTTGGTGACTCCACGTTGGAGGGCCTCTTGCTGGAAGACTTTAACTCCGGCTGTGGCCCCCCCTTTGGAGAGGTGTTCTCCAGTTTGGTCTCCTTCACGGCCAGTTTTGGTTCCTTGAAAGCAGCTTTTGGAGGTGCCTTCTCCTCCTTAGGCAGTTTGTTCTCAGTTGGTTTTCTGGAGGAGTCCTTCAAAGGCTTGTTCTGTTCTCTCTCAAGGTCTTTGGAGGAGTTTTTGCTCTCAGAGTCTTTCCTGGGCCTCTCCCTGTGCTCCTTGGTTACTTTATGTGGCTTGGATGCTTTGCTGCTTTCCTTGTTTGCATCCTAAAATTCAGCAACAGAAACATGCAAGCTGGCTATGAAACTGCAGCTCTGCACAGAATGATAAAACACATCCTCATAAATCACAGGGCAGCATTTGTTTCATGCAGAAATCCACCCCCAGATGCCCAGGTAAACATCCACATTTCCCTCAGGCTGGGGGACACACACTGACCAAGTGAAGTGGGCACTTCAACATTTAGGAAAGGATGAAACACGTTCCTGTTCCTTTCCAGGGGCTGTCAAAGGTGTAGAAACATCTACAGATGTTTAATTCAGGTTTAATCTGAATGCCAACACAGATGCACCTCTGAGGGCACCCTGGAGGAAGGGAAGCAGGTGAATGTTGTCCCTTTAGCAACTGGCAATTTTCACCAGAGCTCATCTCAGAGCCCTTTATTTCTCTGCTGTCTCCTGTGTTTGCCAATGCTTAATTCCTGACCAAATTACATCAGCCACTAACAGGTAAGTCATCTTCACTCCTTCATAACATCAGAAGGCACAACTGAAGTGCCAGAGTGTTTAGAGCCCTGAAGAACAAGGCTATCAGAATTGAATTACACTGGGAAATGAATTGGTGTTAATACCTGTGGCTGCTCAGGCTGATAAAGTGCATGTAATCTGCTCCAGAACACACTGCTTGGGGATTGTTTCTCCCATGTAGGATTATACAAAAACAGCCTCAGGACATAAGGCAAAAAAAGAAAAAAACTTGAGGTTCTTTGGAAGTCTTGGGAACTGGCTACTGCTGGATGCAAACATCAAATCTGGAAAGCACCAGTCTGACCAAGTGAAGCAGATTCGATGTTCTTTCCAGCACTGCCCTGAGGACAGAGGAAGGGCTGAGTTTCCACTCAGCCTTCCTGGGCATGGCAGGCAGTGAGAGAGCCACAGAAGCCATCCTCAGCACCGAGGACACAACCAGAACAACCAGAGAGGATCCCATCCACCTTTAAGGAAGATACAATTCACCAAAAATTCCCAGTCCTGCGCATTGAATTTTTTTTTTAAAACTTCCCTGGAGAGAAGTCTATCAGATCATAAAAAAAACCTCCTAAAGGCTGGGAAGTTCCAGCCCATTAACTACTGAACTGCAGAGCACAAGGAGGTTCAGAATTAGCAGCAGCCAGGAACAGCTGCTGAACAAGCTCTCGGCAGCCTGGCCTGAAAGACTCCTTCACCTCGGGCTGACCCAAAAGTGTGCTGCACTGACCTTTGACCCATGGGAGGGTTTGGTCTTCTTGGGATCAGAGAAGGCAGAGAGAGGTATCGTGGGCAGCATTGGATAATCAGGACTTGGCCTTGAAACGGTCTCAGCTCCTTCTGGCATCACCATTACCTGTGAATAAAGAGGAGGAAAATGATGTCTGCACAAAGTCCCACGGACTATTAACTATTAACACATGATTATGTTAAGCCACTTGCTCAATTAACACACTATCATTCATCTTTTCGATGTTTTTTTCCTCCCCTGCTTAAAGGCTGTAAAAAGATATTGTCTATGGAAGGCTCAGTTGCAAGGCAACTCCTCAAATACAGAATATTAAACCCACAAAAACTGAAAGGCAGCAATGCAATATCGAGTGTCTTTCCCAAAGGGAATGCCAATATTCTGAGCACAGGCAGGCAATAAAGCTCTGGACAAGAACTGTGTGTTCTGTTGCAAATGCTCTTCCCCTGAAAAAGGGTAGGGAGATAAATCTGGAAGGAATGAGCAAGACTTCCTCGGTTTAGGAGAAGCTGAATTCATTCGTTCAGGGGAAAAAGGAAAAAAACAGGGCTTGGGTCTCTCCCCTCACAAAATCTTAACACCAAGCATGGAGCTCCACAGAACAATTCCCTTCTTACCTCCCCTACACTGTCAGGATAAATCTGTGGAAAATTTCCACCAGAGAAAGGGCATCAAAAGTGATTAACAGCTGAAACACCTCAGTACACAAGGACTAAAATAACAGACTGTGAAAATCCTGGAGAGCAGATGATGTTCCAGCCATCCCTGGGCTGGAACGAGCACCTCCCTCTCTGTGCCCAATCCAGGAAAGCACTGGCACACCGAGGATCAGGAACCATGGAGAGATGTGGGTTGGAAGGGACTTTAAAGCCCATCCCATTCCACCCCTGCCATGGCAGGGACACCTTCCACTGTCCCAGGTTGCTCCAAGCCCTGTCCAGCCTGGCCTTGACATCCTCTAGCTCATTAAAAACTTCTTGCACTTTGTGGCTTGGACTGATTTGCCCAGATCCTGCAGTTATTTGAGGATCATCCTTTAGTCTATCACTACTCATTACCATTCCAGATGGAAGAGTTCAGCTACTGTAGCAACCCATACTTTACTGGGCCTTCTAGAGAACATCTATTTCTTTCCCCCCACATTTGTTTTCACTCTATATTGTCAAATTTTACATTAATGTTTTATTATTTAAGCTACAAATAGCTGATGCCAGGTTTAGAGGTCATTTATTGACCAAGAAGCACCAATTATTAAGCTACAGTAAAATGAGTAAGGAATAGTTTGGAAGCCTCTTTCTTTCCTTGAGCTTTTCTGTACTGACCCAGCTCCTGGCACCAGGAAGGTCACAGGTGCCTGACTGACAACCTGCAACATCCACAGCAGATCTCTCTTTCCAGAGGAGTTTTGTGCTTTGATATTAAGGCTCACATTTAAACTGCAAAATAAAGTGTCACCAACCACACACCAACAATGGGTTTGTCCTGCTTCAAGTGCTACAACCACGAGTCAAAACTGGCAGGCTCATCTTTTAAATTAGTGTAGAGAACTGCTTGGAGCCTGCTGGGCTCAAAGAAACCTCAGAGCAAAACGAGCTCGCTGCTTTCAGGATTCCAAACTGGGCACTTACCCCTCCAGCCTTGATGAGTTTGCGCCTGAATTCCTTGGTGGGGTTGTTGAAAGTCAGTTTCTCACAACGAAGGTGGTTCACAGGTGGGTTTCCCTCCAGATTTAGGAACAGGTCGTATGTGAAACAAACCTTTTTGGGCTCCTCCTAAAAACAAGAAAGGCTTTGGGAAACCAGAAGAAGCTTGGCAAGCACACTAAGTCTGGGGATCCAAACAGTCACTCCTGAAAATCCCAAATAAACCACCAAGTGCTGCATTCATGGAGTTTTTCACCATGAGATCAGAGAGCTGGAAATTAAACTATTTGTGCTTGAAGTTAACATTGTTCATCAGGAACTCAGGCATGAGGCTTCTCACTGCAAAAGCAATGCATGGACACAGATTGACTGAAAATTGTCTGTTTAAGGCTGTTCAAGTCTCCCCAGAAATGCAGATTCACAAGCTTTATGCACTACTCTGTTTTCACCAGAATTCAGATCCTATCTCCTTTGGGAAGCAACTCTAAGTATCAATATTAAGAAAAGCATAATCCTTTTTTAGAGAAGAAACAACTTCTGAACTCCCAGGATCTCTGCATGCGCTGAGAAAAGATTAAACGCAATGGGGAAAGGATGGCTTGGTTTGCAAAATCCTTTTCAATATGCATATTGCAGGGGCTGAATGGGAAGATATCCCAGGCTTTTGAACTTTCCAAGGGCACTTTCACCCGAGCAATCCGGGGTTTGTATGCGCGGTGGGGGGATCATCTGCGCCTCACTGCTTCTGTTCCACCTGCTGCCTTCGCAGCACAGAATGGAAGAAATCCCCCTCTTTTTCTTTCCCCCCTCCTGAACCTGCAAACATTTCAGCCTTCTTGTGTATTACAGATATCGACAGGACACTGCCTGGTGTTTCTGGTGGTTTATTTCCGAGCTGGGGATTCAATGTGGCAGGAGAGGCTCTGCTGGGAAGGCAGCGAGGCCGGCGGTGCCTGCGTGTTCCCGTGAATGCTCCCACACGCCTCATTCCCTGCGCAGCGCCGAGCAGCTGCACAGCAGTCTTTTCCAGAATTCCCATCCAGCAGCTCCATTTCCTGGTGCAGTGGCATTGTTGGATGGGAACAGGCGCTGCAGGCTCCCAGCCCCAGCCATTAGATTTGCTGAAAATAGGCTGAGACGGCTTCAGACCACCCCGGCTCCCGCTGTTTGCTACAGAGGCCATTCCTTGGACAAAATACACCTCTAATAATACAAAGGCTGGTAACTACACCTGGCTTACATCAAAATCAGCACCCTGAGCTCATCTGGGAGTCGAGGTCTTGGATCCTCACCCCCAAACAGGGGCAGGCATCAACAGACACAGAGAAGAGTCTCAGGTTAACGTGCTGCCAGCACCAGGTCTTCAGACCCTCTTTTGGGAAGGTCCTGAAGAATCCACACGCTCCTGAAAGGAGTCTACTAAAACAGATAGCTAGGAGGAATAAACAAAAATCCCTGCAAAACACACTGCCCTGTCATTTGCCTGTTTTCCGTGCCTGTTCTCATTAACGGAATCATTAGCGAGCTCTGCGTGTGCGCTCGCTGCAGTTCAAACAGCAGCTGCACAGGGTCCCTCCAAGTCTAATAAACTGAAATGAAGGATGAATAGAAACCTAAATGTGGCCTAATAATGGCTTCTAAAATGCTTTCCCTGGTTTACAACAGAGTAAATAATCTTGGCTCTACCAGCAAGCGCAGGCTTTGGTCAGGAGCTGTTTTGCCATCCCATTACCAGCTCTGCTTTGTCATTTTGCCCATTTGCTTTCTGAGCAGGAGGGAGGCAGCAGATCCCTTTCCCTCTCACCTTGGGTATCCCATTTTTAATACAGCCTCACAAGCAGCAAGCACAATCATGCCTGTGTTGAATTTTTGTAGATTTAAGGCAGTTTTTTAATGTGATATTCCTCCAACTCAGAGATCACAACTGCCCTGGGAATGAGCCCCAGCAGAGTGCCCTGATCATTAAAATCTCCTTTGTATCCCCCAGGCCATAAGGAGCCCCCCGCCCCCCCAGTGAATAGCTGAGATTACAGCACTCCTAAAAGAACCACCACAAAAGTCTCAAAGCAAAAAGCTGCAAATAAACATTCTTTCCTTTACTGCCCTCACTGCCCAGCTAATGATTACAGCTCAAGCCACTCCAAAGCTTAATCCATCCGGTCCTCCCTAAAAGGTTCTTCCCTCCAAACAACCATCAAGGGGGAGAAGGGGGGGAGAAACCCAAGGAAAATCTCTCTCAATTGACCCAGACCTACCCATCCTCTAAGTTTAAATGGACAGCCAGGCTGAATCCACAGTGCCACACTTCAAAGCCTTTCTCAATGACATGTTGGGATCCACACATCCTGCTGCTGGCAGCTGCAGGTTCTTTCTCACCCCACAGACTTTGGTGCAGACAATCCTACAACATCCTTCATGCACTCCTGCTTCAGCAGCAGCTACACACACAAAAGCCAAGCTTTGCTTTTAGACAATTCCACCTTCTGATATTCCTTGATGTCCATCAGAAAAGGGAAGACCCATTCTGTGGGTATTTTGCTGCTCCCAACAGCACAAGCTTGTCTGAAGGGCCCTACATCCAAGAAAAGCTTTAAAAAGGATGGATTGCATCCATTTCTAACTGGTAGACATGAATTGTTCAGATTCAAATCCAGTGGTGCATCTGGCCATGAAATGGTTAAGCTGGTGCAGTCTCAGCAAGGCACCTCAGAACCTCAGTTTGCATCTGCCCCTTAAATCCCAGGATGCCAGAGAAGTAAACTATAAGTGAGCACCACAAAGCCAGGGCTTTTATCTGCAGCTGCTGTAAACTTCCCTTCATCCAGTGAATCCCCCTATTCCACCTCCAATCTCCTGAGCTGGGTACATTAGGTTTTATTTTTACTGCTTCCTGGCTGCACCGCCTGCCACTGTGGTGTTACGAGCTCTGAAGCTGCTTTATTTTCCCTTTGAGTTCTGAAGTAATGGGTTAAAGTTCTTCTGGCACTTTTCGTAAGAGGAGGAATTTTTCAAAGTCTTTTGTGAAAATTTCCTTGTCTTGTTTTTAAGGCAGGGTGTGCCCTTTGCCACTTAACACAAATCAAAAGAATTTCACTGGTAGCGTGCGCATAAAGCTCATAAATCACTTTTAGAAAGCCATAAAACAAAATTATCTACAAAAATCTAGCACACCAAGGAAGCAGGCTCATGGTTATTCAATAACTATAACATCCAACACCACTTCCCTTCTGCCATAGATCCAGCCTGACAGAGGCATTTATCCGGAACGTCTGGAGAAATGAAACCCCTTCCCAGGCTGGTCCAACCCGTCTGACTGGTCCTGGAGCAGCTTCCAGACAGGGCATTGGAAAGGGAATAGCCCAATATTCAGATTTTGAAATACACAGCCTCATGTTCCACTCAGGAATCCATGAACCACCTTTATCTTCTGGGAGATTCTCCAGGGTTAAGCATTTAGGAATTTGCCCCATCAGAAGCTCATTGCTTTGTTTGAAAATTAGGTTTTCCCAATACATTTTATTATATATATATATATATATATATATATATACTAA
>VZTJ01002136.1:22453-34116 GCA_013397795.1 Orthonyx spaldingii | reverse complement strand
ATCCTTGCCACACACTGTAAATATATACATATATATATACACATATATAAAAAATATATAAATATATATAAAATATATAAAAATATATATCTAATATATAAATATATATATATAATATATATACACACACACACACATAAAATATATAAATATATATGTATTTTCAGCATCTTGAGGTGCCTATGGATGTGCCACACTGAAGGGCTGCTCAAACACACACAGCCCAGGGGTTTTGGCCCTGCTCAGATAAAGGAGTGGGGAAATTGATAATCCATCCTAATTTCTGACAGAAAAAGGTAAAAGAAAAGATTCCCCTGACAGCAGCAGCAGGACAAAAGGAAGTGCTGCAGGTTTGGGAAGGAAGATGGTACAGGACAGATCTAAAATGCTTCCCTTAAAGGGCAGACAAAAGGACAAGTTTTACTCCTCCTTCCACAACTTTCAGCACCACTGAGTAAACACCAACAGGTTCAAGCTACTCCTCCTCTCCTCAAACCCGTGCACGTCCTGCCCCAAATGGCAATTTCAGTAAAATCAAATGTCTCAGGCAAACACAGGCTCTTCAACCTTCCCTGGGAGTATTTCCCAGGCCAGTCCCTTCCTGATGGCACAGTGCTGACACCAGTTGTGGCTGATCTTGTTTCACCACCCCTGCCATATGTGCAGCCCACCTACAACGTCTCCGCTGAGTTCCCACTTTGATACACAAATAATTTTTCCCTTTTCCAATATTTCTCTATTTGTTTTCCGTATCACCTCCACAAAGGTTGCAGAAGGGGTAAAATATGCATATTTTTCTTTTGCACCTCACTGGAAAAAATCAAACGGATTTCTCTGCTTTCTTTGCTTATCTCCTTCTCACTAATAGGAAAAGCCCAAGTTCCATGTATCCATTATGTAAATCCTGGAAGGCTTTTATCTCCAGCACTAAAATTAGGAGGTAGCATCTTTAAAGAGACTTTAATACAACATCTTATCCATGTTGCATTAATATCATCTGCCTTATATCAGAATAACATGAAAATCTACTAGACCTTTAGCTTTGTGGGGAGGATTGATCTAATTTGATTAGGATGCAAAAAATGTCACAGGCAATGAATACCAAAGCCAGACCTGTGTTACAGCCTCCAGATTACAACATGTACCACTAGAAAAGATTTATTTGGAGACAACAATGAAAAAAAGCCTCCAGACTGTTGAAATTGAGGGGGAGAGGGAAGGGGAAGAGCAGGAGAAAAACAGCAACGCATTTGTTGTACCCGGTTTGTATCGATTCGAGCACCAGAAGCCACTCACAGCAGCCCTCGTTACAGGAACACAAAGGATTTCAAAACAAAAATAGCACACTAACATTTCCAGTCCAAATGATCTGCTGTCATTAGCCAACTCGACTTTCAAAAGCTTTATCAATCAACCTGCTGAGCCCCTGCCATTTGTTTTTCAGGATCAGTTACAGCAGCAAAGGCTCTGCCAGTGTTAAAGGAGACGGCGAGTCCTGGGGCCGCTCAGAGCCCCAGACTGCCCGGGCTCGCTGCAACACTCACAATTTACATTCTGCAATTCAAATGCCAGCCCTGAGAAAGCACCCACTCCTGGAGGAGCTGAATTGCAGCACAGGAAGGACAAACACAGGCCAGCAATGTAGACAGAGGATAAGAACAGGCTCTTACACCTTTTTCACAAGTGCTGACGCTTCCCTGTCTGCCAGAAAGGCACCAAGAGCACTGAGCCTGCTGCTCCAAACACACAACAATGATAACAACAAGGGAGTCCTCCAACACAAAGAGTCAATGGGCAGTTTTCTGCCAAGTTGCTTAAAAATTCCCTGATGAAGTTCATTAAAACCATTCTTAGTAAAGCTGTTCCTTCCCAGAGCACAGGTTGGTATTTCTTTGGCCAAAGCAAAGAGCACAGGGGCTCTGACAGCCAGGATTTGTCATCCCAGTAACAAATCAGAACAGGGAAAGGAAATGGCTAAGAAAGGAGGCTTAAAGTGTGGAAAAAAACCCATTTCAGCCAACCACGGCAAAGATCAATCTCCACAGACTGGCTCACTCTCTCTTTAAATCCTCTCTCTTCTCACCTTCACAAAGCTAAACATGCCTCAATAAACAAATCCCAAAGCCTCTGCAAGTCTGGTTTCAGCTGAGGACACACAGCAACAAAAATGTGTCAGAATGTGAGGAACATATGGCCACAAAACCCAACTTCCCCTGCCCAGTCACCTCCAAAGAGCCTTTTCACCCCAATCCCAGAATCAATCTGTAACATCTACTTGAAGAGAATTACTCAAGGATGAGTCCCAAATGCTGTAATCAATTCACAGTATCTGCTGCACACACACCAGCTGATCCCCACCAGTGTCAACAGGTTTACACAGGTCAGAGTGGAAACATGGTCCTGGAGTAATGAAGACTTTGATTTATTTGGTGCTTTAACATCATATTCTTTAATTCAGGAGAACACAGGCTGTAGCCTAAACCTTTGCCATTCCTTCTCATCTTTCCCTATCTTTTTAATTTTTACTATATCCCAGTCTTTGTATTTCTATCTCTGTAGAAATATTTACCTCTTACATTTCCTTCACCTGCACTTACTGACAATAATCATTGCTCTTAAAATTCCCAGATGGAATAATCACTGGCCAGTGGTGGATAGAGGAGCCCAACTCTTCACACAGAATCCTGGAATATCCTGAGTTGGAAGGGACCCACAGGGATCACATCCAGCCCCTGGCCCTGCACAGACACCCCAACAACCCCACCCTGGGCACCCCTGGCAGCGCTGTCCAAACGCTCCTGGAGCTCTGGCAGCCTCGGGGCCGGGACCATTCCCTGGGGAGCCTGGGCAGTGCCCAGCACCCTCGGGGGGAAGAACCTTTCCCTGACATCCATCCCAAGCCCTGACACAGCTCCAGCCCTTCCTGGGCTCCTGTCCCTGCTCACCAGCTCAGCAGCAGCCTGTGAACTCCCTGCAATCCTAAGTGAGTTCATGGTTGAATCTGAGAACACGTCTTTGTTCCAGTGATGTGCTGGAAGATGGAATCTCTCACCTTTTCCCTCAGCCACCCCTTGCCCCAATTAAATAATGAGAGGTGCTGCCTACAACTCCTTAATTAGCAATTTGTTAAGCAAATTAAAAATGGAAAAGAACTTTTCCAGAAAACATGCAGCTAAAAAACAGGGCAAAACTGAGTGTTTTGAAGATCTGTGGATTTGAAAACAAGTCTGCAACTCAACCTGTTCTCCTATTTATTTGACATGTTTCTGAAGACCAAAATGTCAGAAATAAAGAGCCTTCTCCTAAATTAACAGCTCCTTCCATTGTTTCCAGGGAGAACAGAGCCCACCTATTTCCCTTATTTATAAAAGCCACCTCTCTGCTCAGTGCTGGGGAACAACTCTGCAGTCACGTGCGTGGAGAAACAATGAGGAGTGATGACCCCAGTGGGTGTGAAACCAAGTTCTAGTCAGAAAAGCTGCCAGCTCCAGATTCCGTGAGGAACATGGGAATGTGAGGGACAGAGGAAAAAAGAAAGCACAGGAATGCAGATGGCAGGCAAAGCAAACATGAGCACCTGCAAAAAGACACACAGAAATAAGGGAGATCTGAGGGTTTGTGAAAGAAACCATCGGAGAGCTGCAGGGGAAAGGGAGGTGTGGGGAAGGGCTGGGTGAAGAAAGGAAGGGAAAATAAAAGGTAAGAGTAGAACTAAAACACAGTTCACCCCTCCCAGGCATTAGAGGTTCCACTTTTAAGGAAGTGGTGAGGAGAAGTTCACAGTTTTTGGTCAGAAGTGTAAAGGATCTGGAACCTGACTTAAGCCAACATTTAGTGCAGATGGAGAATTTTCTGATTCCAGTCTAAAACCTCAGAAAAGCCACCAGAAGTCAAACTACTTTCAAGCTTTTGAGGTGTTTTTGTTGCACTCAAGTCATAGTTGTCAGTGTTTTCCAAAGAAACTGCTTTCATCAACAACATTCACCTCCCAGTCCCTGACTGCCATTCCTCTTCCCAGCCTTTTGGCGCACCCTACCCACCCAAAAAACAACAATGTGGGCAAAACATTCCCAGCTTTAGGAGGGCAGTCTCTCTTCTGTGGCTCAGTCCTATTACCTGGCTAATTCCCCCAACCCATAAAGCGGGGTCAGAGCCATGTGGAAGGCCAAAAATCCAACCCCAAATGTGAATTATTCACAAAATGACACTGCCAGGGGAGCATCCCGAGCTGGAGTGGGGACAGAAGGAAACAGGAGACAGATGTTGGTGGGAGGGACAGGGAAAGGAGGATGGGAAGCTAAATAGAATTGGGCTGTTGGATGTGGTCTGCTGTCAACACACCTGGGGTAGAGGCTTGTGCTTGGAGAGCTGAGGGGGTGGGACAGCACAGATTACAGGGATGTGGCTCAACATTTTTAGTTTAGTTTACCTCGGCTCCCTCTCAGGGATCATAAGCAAAACATTAGTTTTTATTTTATTATTTAAGCAGTAATCCAACCCAGAAACATCCATTATTCATGTTTAACAAAACAATTTAACTGAAACTGAGGTAATAGGAACATAAGTGCCCAATTCCCTGTTTTCATAACCTACAGCATGTGACCTCTGTGGTAGACTTAAAGCAAGCAATAAATCCCAAATTTTAACTTCCATATACTTGCTGGCAACGCATCTTAAGACTTAAAATATTTAGTGTTTTCTTTCTGGAAGAGCACGGAGTTAGAACAAGGATATCTTTAACACAGCTCTAAATACTTGTGCTACACATGCAAATGTTTGTCTTGGGCCTCTACAAATTTCATACCTATTCAGTTAAATTTAATAGGCTTGCAAATTCAAAAGTAGATTTTTAAATATCTTGGCAATCACAATGTTTACAAGTGTTTATAATATCAGTGTTTTATGTTTATTTACTTCCACATGACATAAAATATTTTAAATTGCTTTAATATCCTCCATGCTAAAGAAGCTACAAGTGGTACAATCTCTGCTCAGAATCTCTAGGACCATCCACTGTCCTGGTATCACCTTTCTATGCAATTCCATTTCTGCCAAAAGCTTTCTTTTGAAGTCTGGCAGGAGCTTCCAACTCCCAGTTAAATTCTATTTATTAGACTAATAAAAAACACACACATAAAACAGTCACATAATTTAGAGTCTTTCTGTCAGGCAGTTTCAGGCTCTGGCACAGCTCAAAACAATTAGAAGACCAGAAATCAGATTCTACCTTATTTTTGAAGTGCACTTCAATGGGCATAATGAAGCCAGCGTAGCCAGACTCCTCCACCTTGTAGGGGGGCTCCTTGCACACTGAAAGAGAACAAATAAATGTGAACTTGGAATTCAGCACAACTGTAGCTGAGCCAAAAAGGAGCTGCAAGAGGAGAACTGGGCCTCCGACGACTCAGGGCACAGTTGAAACACTGATCTTTGTGGAAAAACCCACACAGAATAAGATGGTGGCCACAGGCTTAGTTAAGAACATGAAATCTGTTCTTAGCTCCTCCCATGGAGCGGAAACATAAAACACTCCAGGCCCCAGTCCCAGTGAGATCCTTCCCCTCCTGTGCAGTGAGATACAATTACATTTCTGGGCAGCCCCACAACAATGCAAGCTGCCAGCTCCAAGTGCCTGGCAAGGAAAAGCCAAGACCCAAAAGGTGGAACAGCACAGAAAGGTAAACTTTACTTGGATGCCTGTATTTAGGAATCAAAACACTGCTACACACAAGCAGGTGATTATTTTTTCCTTGAAGCACTCCTCAGTGCTCACAGCTGGGTAACGGCCCCGCTCCAGGCTGCTGCTTCCCCTGAGGTGAGCAAACCTGAAGGGCAGGTGAGCTCTGCTATTTATTCACACACAAGGAAACACGAGCAGGAAGGTGAACCAGTTTGCTGCTCAGGTCAGAGCTGCTTACTGTAGAAACAGCAATTAGAAAAGTTAATTGCTTCTCAGAAATTAATCTGCATGTCCCTGCCTCAGCTCCCCCCCTGTCCCGCTACCTGGGGCAGCTTCATGTTCCTGAACCCTTCCTGATACCCATTCCAGGATATCCAGCTTGAAGGATTCCAGGATCATTTCTGTGGCCATGACGTAGCAGCACACAGCAGCTGCCAGGAGAAACATGAGACCCACACAGATATTCTCCCTCTCAGGAACCGGATGCACTTGCATATAATTTATGCACTACAATATATGTAAATAAAGTCAATTCGGTAATTAGAGGAATTCAGTGCAAATCTTTTGAGTTTCTCTTAAGAATTCCAAGTAATTAATATGATTAGGAAACAGTACATCAAACCTAAAAGCACACAAATTATTTTCCTTTAATGTATTACCCCACCCAGCTCTAAGCACTTCTACCATCATTAAGGTGCTGGAAAGCAGCACTCTAAATTCAACTGTGAAAAAAGGGCATAACTAAAAATAACAAAAACCTCTAGACTTGCTTTGACTTGAATTTCATGTAAGAACCCTGTCATTTAGAGGGAAAAATCCCAAACCAAAGAGCAGTGCCAATATGGCAGCAGGAATCTTAAGCCTATCTGCCAAGCAGCCTTTGTTCCTCTGCCACTCTCTTCTGACAAATTCCAAGGGCTCCAAGAGCAATCTGCCAGCAGCATGAACCCACCTCCAGCACCAGGATCTGCTCCAAGAGGGGACCCTCAAATAAACTCAGGAACAGGAGGCATTTGCCACAGTATTTATGTACAAGCCAGGCACACCTTGGTCAAAGCGTGCTGGTGTTAGGAGCAAGCTCAAGGAAGCGTGGAAAACCCAGGGATGGGAAAAACTACCTCTGTAAAGGCAGATGATACAGCAACTGATGGTTTTATACTGCCAGAGGGCAGGGAGAGATGGGATATTGGGAAGGAATTGCTCTCTGGGAGGGTGGGGAGGCCCTGGAATGGATTTCCCAGAGCAGCTGTGGCTGCCCCTGAATCCCTGGACATGTCCAAGGCCAGGAGCACCCTGGGACAGTGGAAGGTGTCCCTGCCCATGGCAGGTTTTAAGGTCTCTTCCCACCCAAACCATTCCATGATTCTGTGTACTATCCCAACACAATTCTTTGTAATAAATTAATTACACCAGACGACAAGAACTGTAACCCACAGATTGCATTCTTATTCTCTAAATCAGCTTTCAGCTCAGTGCTGCACCTGCTTATCAGACATCAGTTTTAGCAGACCAGTTTGAAGGAGGCATTACCCACACATGGACCAGAGTTACATCCTCGTGAATGCTGGGCACCTCTGAGCTCCTTTCCTGTGGACTCCCACAAATAACCAATGTCACAGGTTGTCCTAAGACATCCTGAGTGTTCTGCTTCCAAAGCAGGATGTCCAAGAATGCCCATTACCACAATTCTCAGGGGCAGCTTGTATTTCTTAAAAGACTAATGCTGCAGCTTCAGTTACACAGCCTGACACAGATACAACTGCACTGCCCCTGGAAAGGGCAATTCCTGCTCCTTCACCCCAACCTCATGAGCTCCTGCTGCCCCTTGCCAAGAATAAGGCTTATTTTGCTACACAGTCAGAAAATAACCCTATATAACATCTATACTCTCCCCAACCACAATGACTGCACAGGGCTTGCAGGGGGAATGTACAGCAAAGACACCATCACCCCTTGGCAGCATTGATTTCTGATGATTTTCTGCTTATCTGAACTGGCACCTGAGATTAGAAATTGCAAGAATCTGCAAAACTTTACATACCCAGAACACATCTGAGCCCAGTATCCAAGCAGCTCTCATGTGCTTCCAGCTTTTGCTTGGCGAATTCTAACAAACCAAACCCATCTTTCCCATTCTGTAACATGAATTATCTTCTGCTGTCACTTGTGTCTTGAGAACCTGCACGTACTAATGCTTAAATAAGAGGAGAAAGCAGCTCCCCTCCTGGCCTTTCAGCAGAAGAAAGGTCCCATTCTCCCTGACCTTCCTCAAACACAGTGGGGAAAGGTTAAAGCTGCAGAGCACACAATGGACATTTCGCTCCTCTTTAAGGAGATATTTCACAGAAAAGTGACACTTCAACACAACCTTGACTTGCAAAACGCTCTTTCATAGAGATAAAACAGCTCCAAGGCCTCTGACCTCGCTTGGGTTTCGGGAAGCTCTCGTGCAGCCGGAAGACGACGCGCTCCACGAAGTGCTGGATGTCGCACTGCTCCGGGCCCCGCACAAACACCATCCAGTCGTGGGTGAAGCCCTCTGTGGTCGGCTTCTTCCGCAGCTGGGCTCGGTGCCCCAGCTCCAGCTTCACCTGCACCGTGCACTGCGTGGGGACAGAGCAGCACCGTGAGCAGAGAGGACACAGAACCTCGCTGGATCCGCCGGGGAACGCCGCAGCCCCCGGCCTCAGGCTGGAACGCGGCGTTAGCGACAGCAAAGGTGGCACAAAAACAGCTCCCAGCACCATTTCATACCTGTTTTCTTCCTGATATTAACACTGCAGGGAAAGCAGCTCTAGGAGAGGGATTGGTTTTGCTGCCTCGCTTATCAGTTAAATTGTCAGCAAAGTCCTAATTGAGGAATCTTTATTTCTAGAAAGTGTCAGAGACAGAACTTGATGTTCACAGCTTACAGAATTCACAGCACTGACAGAAAACTCATCTTGAAACAGGAAAAATCAGATCGAGAATTGGTGGTTTATGATATTCTCTAGAATATATCACTCACCAGACGAAAATGCTGTTTCCTGTACTGTTCTAAATATATTTTATTATCACACTTTCGAAGACCAAGTAAACATATCTGCCTGTAAAATGTCCAGTACTACACTGACCCAATTCTGATTTGCACTCTTGAATCCTACTCTGATCACTGAGTAACACAGAAGGTGTATCCATGTCTGGCTCAAAGCACAAAAATCCCATTAAGTGCCTTAAAAACCAAATGAAATTAATGGTGAACATCCACATAGTATTGCAGACTTCACAGCCAGGAGAAAGGAAATGAATTAAACAGATGTAACAGAGAAAAGGCAAATGGGATTCAGACACGAGATAAATCAAGGAAATCTTAGGGCCACATTTGTAGAGACAGGGAATAACATTCAAGGTACATGACTTTTGTGCACGTTTGTTACACAAACCAGAGCAGCAGCAGTGATTCCAAACTAAACCTACCAAAATCCAGATCAGCACCAGGGGGCTCATGGAAAAAGGGGCTGGTTTTAGTCCCTACCCCATTCTTCACTTCAGGCTTGAAAATAAGTGTCTTGCTCTTCCTAGCAAGTCCCAATTACCACTGGGAGAGGCAGCATTATTTGTCATTACCTATATTACATGTTGACCTGGAGCCAAACCAAGGGCATGTTAGACAATGAGCAGGGAAAGAGAAAGCTTCCCAAGCTCCAGACAAATGTTTAGGGAAAGTATCATCCTTATTTTCCCACTGACAAACTGCAGCAAGGAGCGTGAACACAATTAATGCTCAAAAAATATTTTGCATCTCCAATCTGACTTTTTTTTATTCAGAGCAGGGTGAATACTTGCTGAAAAAAGCAAAAGTGACTCCATCTCAGCCCTCCTGTCTTTGTGAAAAGCTCTCCTAGGAGGTCTGCAGAGCACCAGGCATCAAAGCCTGACCTCCCAAATTGCAGTCCAGTTCCAATTTCAACCATAAGCCTTAACACACTCTTTCAGGCAGTTTAAATCTTTACAGCAAAATACCTTCAGCCACGCAACGCATCAATCCCAAGGCTGGGGCACAAACTCATCTCATTAATTCCTTCACCATTATTGCTACAGCGTTTCTTTGGGACACCTTCCTCTGCAAGTTCTCTTGGCAGGCCGTTTTTTCCTGTTCTTAAGGCTTATCTACAGCAGCTCCACCTCGCTCCTGCGCTAAGAACCAAGGCCCAGGGCCGGCTGTTCTTTCATGTCGCATTAAGGGCTGAGAAGAAAGGCAAGGTGTGCTCCACTCCGAGCACAGCAATGCCTCCGACGCTGCAAAAGCATTATGTGGAGCCAGCCTGCCGAAATCCTAAGCTCGCATTGGAGTGTGCCTGCAGGCCTGCTTTATCTGGGATGCTTCCCACAGCGTTCACATCCCCTGAGCCAGTCTGTGCCGCAGCCTCACGTTATCGATTCCATAATTACCCTTTAAATCCTGCTACTGTTGCCAGTTACTACCCCTCTCCTGAGAAGTGCAAATGACTGTCAGGCTACAAAATCTGCCTTTCCGAGTTGAAACGGCTGAGAAATTGGAGCTGAGAACCAGATGGGGCTGTGTGGAAGAGACTGAAATTAAACATAAAAGAGAACTGTTTAACTGAGAGTGAAAGTTGTACTTGCTGCACTCCTCACACCCCGCTCCAATTAACAATCGCTGTGAATTAAGCCAGAAGTTGAAACACATTTGAAAATAAGATCTCCCAACATAACCGGCATCCAAAGTTGCTCCGCTGAAAATGGAGGGTTTTTTCCCTTTTTTTCCCAAGCGTGTCTCTCAACAAAGGGAAATCAGGATCCTATTCAAACAATTTGTAATAATACAAAGGAGCCTGCTTTCAACTTCTCAATAAACATTCTGAAGGCTGCTCTGGTTTTTGTTTGATGTGCTAATTGCCTGAAAGCCATCAGCAGCTCCCATTCCCGCTCCTCGGGGTGATTATCCGGGATAGCGGGGCCGCTTCCCGAACCTCAGCCCGGGAGGTACCTGTTACCCGCTCCCCGCACACAAAAGGCTCCCCATCCACATCCCCTCAGGTAAACTTCCCGCATCCCTCCCGGAAACTCCCCGGGCCGGTGGTGGCTCTCCCGGTGGCATTTAACCCTTCCCGGTGGCATTAACCCTTCCCGGCGCGGCTCGGGGGGGGGTCGAGCCGCCGGCACCTCCCTCCCCGGCAATAATCCCAGGCAGGAATTTGCGGGAAATGCTGCTCACACCCCCCGCCGCGGGCGAGGCCGCAGCGGCCGCCCAAGGAGGGGAGAGGGCTGAGACCCCCTGCCCCAAAAGGGTGTGGGGAGGTGTCCCCCCCTAAATGGGATTAGGGAGGAGGTGTGATCCCCAAATGGGGGGGGGTGGGAGTCCATCAAATGAGGGGTGTGATGTGCACCCCCCGAATGGGATTGGGGAGATGATGTGCCCCCCCTCAAAGGAGTGTAGGGAGGAGGTGTGTCCCCCAAATGGGGGGCGGGGAGGAGGTGTGCGCCCCCCAAATGGGACTGGGGAGGAAATGTGCCCGTGCAAAAGGTGCGGGAGGGAGGAGGTGTGCCCCCCAAATGGGATTAAGGAGATGTGTCCCCCAAAAGGGGAGTGGGGAGAAGGCGCGCACCCTCCACAAATGGGGGGTGGGAAAGAGGTGTGACCCCCTCAATTGGATTGAGAGGATCTGCCACCCCCAAAAGGGTGTGAGGAGGAGAGGACCCCCTAAATGGGGGGTGTAGGGAGGAGGTGTGCCCCCACAAAGGGGTGTGAGAAGAACGTGTGCCGCCCAAAGGGGACTGGAGAGGAGATGTGCCCCCGCAACAGGGTGTGGGAAGGAGGAGGTGTGCCCCCCAAACGGGACTGGCGAGGAGATGTGCCCCCCAAAAAGGGGGTGGGGAGAAAGTGTGCACCCCCAAAGCGAATGGGGAGGAGGCATCCCCCTTAAAGGGTGTGAGGAGAACACGTACCCCCCACACGAGAGATGTGGAGGAGGTGTGCCCC
>VZTJ01002136.1:0-14766 GCA_013397795.1 Orthonyx spaldingii | reverse complement strand
TTTTTGTGGATTCTGGGTCAGCTGCTCCCACGACAGATTCCACTAAACTGTTTTTCTGGAATGGTGTAAAAAGAGCTTCCACCTGTCTGCACAGCAACTGCAGGAGGGGTTGCCACATATGCAAATGTATGCAAATCAGCCGTGCTCTACCTCTCCCAGGTACGATACCAGCTCAGGTAGTGCCCCACGCTGCCGTGGGGGCAATGCCAACGTGCTGTGACTCAGGGCACTTGGCTGGCCCTGCCATGCTGAAATTCAGCCCACTGAAACTTCAGCTTTATCGCTGCCATCGTTACCTGTGAGACAGGAGAGCACCTGATTGCAGCAAAGCTGATTCTCAGCAGCCTGGCACATCTCGAACACCCTGGAGCTGGATTTTGTTGCATAAAAGCACAGCCAGTGCAGTTTCAAGGGAATATAAAAGTGACAAACACATGTGACAAACACTGTTCTGACCAACACAGGGAGGACTGAGAGTTGTCACTGTGGAGGCAGAGCTGTAACAAATTCTTTCCCTTTGTTACTCAGCCATCAAAACAAGCCAGGTTATACCCTCCCAGAAGTGAATCCACTGCAGTTATAAAGTTATAAACCATCAATATTTGAGCTGGATGAAGGATAAAATCCATTTGGGCACATTTCATGCAGTTTTGGGAGCGCACTATGCAAACACTGCAGGTGCAGGCTGCTTGATTTGGGTGCCTGGGCATTTTTATGGGCCAGGAGATCTATTTTAAATCCGTGTGAAATGTGTCACCAAACATCTGACATGTGTGGGAAACATATTCCTGCACCGTCTGGGCAGTGTGTGAGGTCGCTGGGGAACAGCTTGAAAACAGCAATCATTTGCATATGGATATGGAGTTATTTATTTGGTGACACCACCCCAGGGGAAGAGGGGCACGGCCCAGGTCTCTGTAGGTCACGGGCAATGTCAGGAGTGTTGGGCTTGTGAGGGGTAAAATTGTGAGGGCAAATACAAATGGCTGAAGTGTTTGTGCCTGGAAGTTTTTATTTGATCCTCGTAACAAAGTTTTGTGGGCGTTAAGAGGCAGAAAGAGGGAAATAATGTTATTTTTGACTCTTTGCTCTATGATATTTTAATCCTTAGGAGTCATAGAATCACGGAATGTCCCGGATTGGAAGAGACCCACAGGGATCATCGAGTCCAGCTCCTGGCCCTGCACAGACACCCCAACAATTCCACCCTGTGCATCCCTGACAGCATTTGTGTTGGAAGAGACCTTAAAGATCATCTGATTCCAAATCTTAATTAGAATTAATCTATATCTGTGCGTGTCTGTAAGGATGGGAAATGTTATTTAATGTTACATGGGTAAATCTTGAAGCCTGATAGGATGATTCATGATGAACAACACATGCAACTTGTTGCCATTTTTGCTCTGTTTCACAGATTTGGGTTTGATTTCACTTGTCAGTGCTCTGGTGGATGTTAATACTTTGCAATATTAATAATAGCAAACAGCAGAATCTCACAGTTATTAATTTGTGCATTTTCACACGACAGATCTTCATTGATTAATTTTTAAATTGGTCCCGGAAAGCTCTTAGTGAGATATTGCAATTTGCACTTTATTGGCATTACATGGCACTATTCCTGGCTCCAGCTCAGCAAAATATATTCTTAAGTGTAAGTGCCATTGATATCAATGGAATTATTCATATTCTTAAAATTAAACATATGCTTAAACATTTCAGTGAACAGAGACAGCTGGTCTCTTGGTGAGGACCTATCTAAATAAATGCAGCATCTACTGCAGATTGTGAAATTTATAACCCCATGCACAACGTAATGTTGAACATTTCAGCATTTCAGGTAAACCTTCACCTTTTGGTCAATATTTGTGCCAGTGAAGCCAAGTGTGACGTTTCAGGACAGTTCAGCTTTACATTTGAACAGATCTGTGAGGAACCACGGCAGAACTGAGCTCGTGAATAGGGACGGGAGCGACTGAGTGCTCATAGAAAGTGAGCAAAAAAAAAAAAAAAAAAAAAAAAGTGGAGACTGACCCTAATTGAAACCACGTTTGGAGCTGTAATGGGAAGGCACAGAAAAATTAATCCTTCCATTTTAGGTATTTTGATAGCAGCCATTAGCAGAGAGTTGAGGTTATTTGAACCACTTTGCCAGACAGAAGGGAGCTGCTTGTTTTTCTTCTGCCAGCAGCAGTGAGAACGTCTTCCCAAGTGGAACCAAACCACGGGGGTTTATAGAAACAGCTGAAGAGATTATTTGATCTTTTGATTAAAACCTCGTTTTTTGGTCCACTGGTTTATTTGCCCAGGTAATGGCTGTGCTTCTCCTTCCCCACATCTCAGTGAGCCCTGTCAAACCCAGCCCTGGTGTGGGTGCAGCTGAGCAAAAGGACACAGGCAGGGACCTGGACACCCTGCAGAAACAGTGACAGAGTTTTCCCTGGAATATAGTGAATTATGGTATTCCCTGTCAGCTAGTCACAACCTGATAACTTCCACCTCTCCAGGACAGCCATCAATATCTGGGAAATCCTGGCATTTATGGTTTTATCGTCTAAGAAAAATGGACAGCAAGGGTATAGGGAAAACAGTGGGGAAAAAAAACCCGGGAATATCTTTCCTAGCAGTTGTGAAGTGGGTGTGACAGGATTGCCAGACCCCGAGTTGGAAATCCTGTGTCAAACCTCAAAAGTTACACGGAGAGTTGAAAGAACAAGGCTTTTAAAAGTAGTAATTCTTGGAGCTTATCTCTTTCATTCCTGGGTTTCTCAGCCCTTTGTGTTCATGGTTTCAAACTTTTGACTGTAGACACAGGAGATTAAAACTAAACATAAAATCAAAGCTGAATCAATGTTGGCTTCACACGAGTCCAGCAGAAGGTCCCTTAAATCAATCCTGAAGATTGCCAGGCTGGCACTGAAACCCCAGGACTTGTGACATCCATTCCCTGCTTCAAAACCACCCTGTCCTTTCCCTCCGAGACACTTAACAAATAAAGATCTTTTCCAAAAGGCATAAGCGACACTCCAGTGAAGCAATTTCTTTTCCTGGCATTGTTAAGAACAGGGACTGAGTTATTATTAATTACTTTTGCATTATTTATGCAGGCCCGTGAATGTGCAATATCTTTTACAGATAAATCACCCTGCCTTGAAAAGTTTCCAGTCTGCGAGCCAAGTCCTGGGAATCTGAAACAGCGGGAGGCAGCTGGTGCAGCAGAACAGGTAAATGTTAATCCTTGATGCTGCAGGACTGGTGCCTTATCAAGGTTTTTCTTTCATTTGTGTTGCAATTGCACCAAACACACTCAGCTGATGCTGCTGTTTCCCAACCTCTTCAATCTGGCACCGCTGACAGGAGCAGCCTCCATCCTCTCCCTCATTCCCGCTCCTCTTGCCTCTCTTTTTTTCTGGTTTATGCAGCCACGTGAAGAACCAAAGCAGGGAAATGATGTGGCAAAAATAAGGACAGGTTTCTTTTTGGCAGGTCCTGGGTGTTGCAGGTGCTGCTGCCCTCCCTGTTTCCCTGTGCTGGGCTGGTGTCAAACCCGTCACACACCCACAGGGCCCAGGGTCCCGGGGCACAGGGAACCCTCAGAATGCCCCAAGGTGTCAAAAAGGGACCTCTCACCCCCTGAGAACTTCCCCATTCCCTGTTCTGGCCATCCCTGCAGGACCCCTGGCAGTTTTTTGGGCTGTTTCTCATCCCTGCCCCGCAAGCTGCAGCCGTGGCTCCCTGGCAGGAAGGACAGAGCATCCCCAGCAGCTCGGGGACCTTTTGGAGATGCAAACCCAGCCTCAGATAACCCTGGGGATGCCCAGACCACCGTCACAGGCTGGTTCCAGGGCTTTCTTTGCTTTCTCAGGCTGCAGCCCGGCTCGGAGCAGGAGGCCCTGCCTCGGGCGCTGCCGCCCTTTTAAAGCCGCTTTGTGGGTTTCCTTTCTTTTCTCTCTTTCTTTTCTTCTTTTTTTCCTTTTTTTTTTTTTTTTTTTTTTTTTTTTTTTTTTTTCTTCCAGGTTCCCAGGGCTGAGGATTCAGCTTCTGGCCTCATCCAGAAATCCCCGAGGGTTTCAGATCCCCACGAGGCCTCTCAATGTCTTGATCTGCTTGAATAGGCATTTTTAACGCGGCCCCGGCTGTCATCGGGGCCTGTTACAGTCACTCAACTGCGGCAACATTGTTCTCCCGGCGGCAGCAACCCTTCCCTTATTTCCATACGGCACGGGGGGATTTGGCCCCTGGGCCGAGCATCCCACCGGGGCCCGGTGGCCGGAGGCGGCCGATCAGCCCCGCTCGCCCGCGGTCCAGCCCTCCATCCCCTCGGCCGCTCTCGGCATCCCCGGCGCCGCTGGCTCCTGTCCACCCTGCCCGAGGTGAAGGTGACCCCCTTTTCCTGTGCCAGGGGCTCCCTGGCAACGCCGCCTTTTCTTTGGAAGCGGCCTCCTCCACCCCCTGACGGGGCTGGGGGCTGTGAAAGCCCCGCTGCACTTTTGAACTTGCAGCCGGCGCGTTCAGTGGCTGCGCGGGGCAGCGGCGGCGGCGGGGCCGAGCCCAGCGGGGACCCGGTGCAATTGCCCAGAAGTTATTAATAGGCTGGGGAAGAATGTGATGGGCCGGGGAAAGGGTGAGGGAGAGGGGGGGAGAGCGGCGGGGAGGGTCAGCGAAAGGGAGACGGGGTGATGAGGGGAGAGGTGGGAGTGGTGGCACGCAGGGGAGACAAAGAGGCGAAGAGGCGAGGTGGGCACCGGCACGGGCGGACAGGGGCTGCCCATGCGAATTCCCGGTGCCCCGCACCTCGTGCAGGTGTCTCAGAGGTGGCCGAGCTCGCAAAGAGGCGTCTGACCCCGGTGCTGGGGGATGGAAAGGGCACAGGGACCAGGCCCGGGAGTCCAGTCCACGGCAAGGCATCCCTCTCCCAGGATGAAATATTGCTCGGGGTTCACGAGCCAAATTTGCCATCTAGTGGCTCTGGGGACCATTGCAGAGGCAGCCACGAGGCAGCCGCGTCCGCGGGAGAAGGCACTGCCCCGTCACCTTCTCCTCAGAGATAAAACCCAGAGCGCTCCTGCTTTTGCTGGACTCGCAGGGGCCCAGAAGTGGTCCCGGGAGTGACATTACCTCGGTGTGGCTGCGTTGCAGAGAGCCAACCTCAGGCACCCTGCCAGCCTTGGTGCTCCTCAGAGACAGTCCCTGCAGGCTGGGCCAGACCCACCACGAGGCTCAGCTTCTCACTGTGAGCAGCAAGGTTTGGGGAGCAGGGGAGTGTCCCGTGGCTGTGAGAGCAACAGCGGCGACAACCTGGGAAGCACAGCAGTGGCTTTCTCTGAGGCTCTGCATCTCTCTGTTCCTGCAAAGGTAATGCCATTTTAAGCTAATGTCATAGAATCCCAGAATATCCTGAGCTGGAAGGGACCCACAGGGATCAAATCCAGCCCCTGGCCCTGCACAGACACCCCAACAACCCCACCCTGGGCACCCCTGGCAGCGCTGTCCAAACGCTCCTGGAGCTCTGGCAGCCTCGGGGCCGGGACCATTCCCTGGGGAGCCTGGGCAGTGCCCAGCACCCTCGGGGGGAAGAACCTTTCCCTGACATCCATCCCAAGCCCTGACACAGCTCCAGCCCTTCCTGGGCTCCTGTCCCTGTCCCAGAGCAGAGCTCAGCCCCTGCCCCTCCGCCTCCCCTCGGGAGGAGCTGCAGCCCCCGAGGAGTCTCCCCTCAGTGTCCTCTGCTCCAGCTGAACAAGCCAAGTGCTCTGAGCCGCTCCTCAGACCCTTCCCCAGCTCCGTGTCCCTCCTTTGGGCACTCTCCAGCAGCTTTGGATCCTTCTGACCTTGTGGTGCCCAAAGTGCCCCCAGCACTGGAGGTGAGGCCGCCCCAGTGCAGAGCAGAGCGGGACAATCCCTCCCTCAGCCATCTCCGACCATCCTGGCTCCTTATCTCATCCTGCCCCCAGACAACCCTTCCAGAAAGCAGAGGAGTCTCCAAGTTACCTTTGTGGCCTTTGGAGACTGTCAGAGCTGGGGAGGAACAAGGATCACTGTGGGATGAGGAAGGGGAAGAGCCTGGGGCAGACACCCCAGGAGCTGGGCCAGCAGAGCCTCTTCTGGGCTGTCAGCCAGGATTTCTCCTTATGAACAGCTCTCCCTAGGTCAGAGAGAGCCTTGGCCACCCTGTCTGTGGGAGTGACTGGCAGATGAGAGGATGTGGTGCAGTCAGAGGAAAGAAAAGGGCTTCAGGATAAGTCAGTGTCCACAGCTTTAATGCACAGTTCTCCTGAGCAAGACCACATACATCAATAAATAGAGTTAATAGTAATAATTAGAGCAGCCCCAACAAACCCAGCTGTCACCAGTTTGGCTTCAGTGTTCTCCGCCGTGCCCTTGTCAGCAAGGGGTGCTGGTGCTTGACTTAACACAGAGGACACAGAAGCAGCACAGTGTCCCTCCCCTCCTCGTGGGGCTCTGCTGGAGGAAATCTCCAGTTCCCTGAACACCAGCCTGGGCAGAGCCTTCCAAGGCACCTGCAGGCTCCCACCCTGCTCCATGCCCAGCATCACGAGGCCTCAGCTGCTCCCTGCCCCCTCCGCTACCACGCTGCCCCGCCCGAGGAGCAGGAACACGGCCGGGACATTCCCCGTGTGAGCATCACCCAGCGAGGCCTGAGGGCTCCCAGCTCTAGCACTGCTTGTGGGGCTCCTCCAGGGTGACGTAGGGCACCACGACAGGCCACGAGTCGCTGGGCCAGTACTCCAGCTTTGGCTTGAACGAGGGCATCTCGTAGCTGACGTCGAAGTAGATGACCAGCGGGCAGCAGTACAGCAGGGACATGGCTATCAGCACGTGCCTGCCAAGGAAAGCAAAAACGTGTCTTGGGCAGGGGTAACTTGGCCTGCTGGCACGGTCACCCTGAGGCTGCAGCCCCCAAAGGTCTCACGAAGGCTGGAGGGAGTGTGGGTCCTGCAGGGTTTGTGCCTACAGGGAAATCCTGGCAGAGCTTTCTCTGTGAGCTGTGCCAGGGACAATTCCTGGTGCAGAGGGGTTGGGGTGACATAGAGGACTCATTCCAACCACTCCCTGTTTCCTGGCTGTCTGTCCCTGCCATCCCAGTGCTCTGTGGGGATGGATCTGAGTGTGCAGCACTTGCAGCCTCATTTGGGCAGGCACTGAAATGTCAGGTCCAAACAAAGCCCCACCTTTCAGTTTGACTGTTAAAATAACCCCAAGGACATTGCACTTCACACAGTGGCCGCAGCCCTTGGAGAGCCAGCTGCCCACCTGGAGGGACTTCTGGGACTATTTCACTTGCAAAACAGTGCTTGGCTGGTGTGCAGGAGGATATTAAGCAGTGGTTAAGGCTGAATTAGGGCTGAGTGAGGAGCAGCACCAATAGGGACAGGAAAAGGGGAGAGCCTGGGGAAATAACTCCGCTGAGTGTCTCATCTCGGCTGCTATTTCCCTGCTGTGGACCTTTCAGCCCGGGAAATGTTTGGGCTGGGGTTCCTGGAGCCCTTACCAGAAGCTGTGGAAGTAGGGGAAGTTGATGGCCTGCCAGAGCCAGCAGAGCCAGCGGTCGCTGATCCAGCTGGTGATGGCCAGGACCCACCACATCACCATGACCGCGGCCATGCGGTGAACCCGTCTGTCATTGCACCTGCGAGACACAGCGAGGGACAGGGAGCAGGGGAATGGTGGTGGAAGCAAAGGGAGGTTTAAAGGGGGCTGGTTCCTGCCTGCTCATGCAGCAATGCAAACCCCAGAGTTCCTGCTGGGGATTATTCCTCAGAATTCCACAGGAATTGAAGAAGTGTGGCTCTGGAGGGAGGGTTTCTGACTTTCTGGGTGTGAGGATGATGTTGGGAGATGTCAAAGCATTCCTGTTTTTCTCTCCAGATCCTGGTGAGTTCTCCCAGCCCCACACTCGTTCCCAAATGCCCCACAAAGGGCAAGGAGCTGCAGAGATGGCAGCTGAAGGGGAGAATCATGGAATCACAGAACTGTAAAGGTTGGAAAAGACCTTTAAGGTCATCATGTCCAACTGTTAACCCAGCACCGCCACCATGTTCAGGACTAAACCCTGTCCTCAAGTGTCACATCCACAGGGTTTTGGAAAACTTCCAGGGATGATGACTCCACCATTGCCCCATGGATTGTCCCCACTCTGTGCCAAGTGCCCACTGCCCACAGCCCTGCCTGGGCCTCTGCCTGGAACCTCCCCACTACTCGTGGCTGGTGAGGGCTTGGACTCAACTCACTGCTGTGGACAGTCACTGACCGACAGGAGCACAGCTGGACCTGCAGGAAAGCCCTGAGCCCCCTCCTTACTTTTTGAGCTCCTTCCGGGTCATGTAGAGCAGGTGGAAGGCGATGCAGTTGAGGGCGTAGGCATTGAGGGTGGGCTTGACGAAAGACATCAAGGTGCTGATCACGGTGGTGATCCCAGTCAGCCAGAAGAAATGCCTCCTGAGGGAGTCGGGAGCGAGTGTCAGTGCCCCCAGGGCTCACAGCAGGGGAGGGTAAGGATGGGAAAGTGTCCTGAGAGGGGAAAAGCTTCTCCAGCACCTCCTGTGTGTTTGCAGGAGGCTGCCCTCGGTGTCTGTGGGGTCCTGGCAGGGAGGCTGAGGTAGCAGAAGGCAGCTCCTGCGCTTTGCTGGTGATGCCAGGGACGAGGCAAAGGCACCGGGAGCAGTGCACAGGGAAGGGCTGCCGGGCAGGACTGTGCAAACACCCCGATTTGGGCTCACCGAGCAACAATAGGGCTCCGAGGCGCCTTTCACATGCAAATCCCTTCCCAAGTCCCTTCCCTCTCCCCCAGCCACGTCTCCACGGTGAACTCCTGGTGACCTCCTGTCCGGCATGGGAAGAGCAGACTTGGAGCAGGTCTTTGCAAGGCTTCTAACTGGGCTGGCTCAGGAGGGGACATCCTTTGAGTAAAGCCCTGCTGGGTCCCCTTTTTGCTGGTCCCTGCTCTCCCAGTGTCCCCATCCTTTCTGCTGAGCTCCTCCAGCCAGCCAGCCCTCCTTGAAACGAGGGGTGTAACTTGGACCAGCTCGTCCTATGGGAAACCCCCTCAGCCTTCAGGGAAAGCTCTCTGTGGATGGCAGAGGCTGCTGGAACAGACTGAGAGCACGAGTAATTGAATGTTAGTGTTCAGGAACATTTCATTTCCTAATTAATTTTGAAATTCTCCACGCAAAGTTTCCTCTGCAGCAACACAAACAGCTCCAGCTGAGAGGAGCCCAGCACAGGAGGGTTTTGACTTTTCCTCTGTCAGCACCAAAAGGAGGGCCTGGTCCTAAAGCCCTTCAGTGAGCTCAGAGCTCGCCCCTTGCAGGGGAGCTGGGGGATCTTTTGTCACACACCTGAATGTCACTGTGTCCCTCTGGGTCATACCTGGTCTTGATGCACTTGGGGAAGTAAGCCTGTGGGTACCAGAAGGAATAAGCCACAGCCAGCGTCCAGAGGATGGAGAGCTCATCCAAGAGCTGTCCCACGTAGCTCAGGGTCATGTGGAAGTACATGGAGAAGATACCTGCAAGGAGCAAGGACACCTTGAGATGGCAAAGCTCCATCCTCCCACAAGCCCTGGGAAGTTCTTGGGGGCCATTCCTGAAGAAGCACCATCCCTGAAGAGCAGGGTGTGGATTCTGGTGGTCAGGGAGGCTGAACTGAGTCCGTCCACTCCCACCATGGGGATTTACAGGGCTGGAAGCTCCACTTCCACACCTGGCAGGAACCGTGGGCTGCAGGGCTTTGGACAGACCTGACTGCTTGGTTACCCACCCAAATTTTCCCTGTGCTTTGGCCACTGAGAGCCTCCAAAGCTCTCATGTTGGGCAGTCTGGCAACCTGTGTGGTGTTCCCACATCCCTGGCACCCACCTACGACGAGGAGCAGCCCCGAGACGAAGTAGAGGGGCACGGCCTTCTGCTGGCAGTACTGGCGGTTCAGGTACAGCAGCGCAGGGGACAGCACGAAGAAGCTCACATTGCTGATCTGAAAAACAAGAGGCCCCCTCAGCTCACTGCACGGCCCTGGGCAAGCCCTGTCCCACCACCTCAGTGGTGCCTGAGTGTCTCCGTGTGTGAGGAGGACGCTGATCTCCAGCGCAGAGCCCCGTGGAAGCAGGGGTGGCTCTTGGCACAGGGAGAGGGCAGAGGCGTTTCTCCAGAAGCCAGGCTGGAACTGGAAGGGTGGCTCTTGCTGTGACAGCAGTAGCTGCAGACACCTCTGCTCTCCCTCTGGGTGAGCTGCTGTGTCCCTTTTGGGTGAGGGTGCTTTATGTTCAGCTGCCCGGTGTCTCCAAGCAGCTCCTCTGTTTGCAGTCATCTCCCTCTGCTGCCAACCCAGCCCCTGCAGGAGCTGCCTGGATGGCTCCCGACCCTCCCAGCCAGCAGCGATTCCCCTGTGAGGGGTTGGAAGGGTGTGAGGAGCTCGGCCAGCACAGCAAGCCACAGTCAGCAAAACATCCTGACCTGGGAGTGGGTGTGGTGGAGAGCAGCAGGACGAGCAGGACATCAGGAAGTGGGGACAGGCAGGACTGAGGTGACATCACCCTGTGGTGTCAGGTGTGAAGCCACCTGGCCTGGGCAAGGGAGGTGTTCTGGACACTGGTAATTAATTACATGAGGTCATAAACCTCCTCTGAACACGCCTGGCAAACGAACACAGAGGAATTACTCTGCTCTGGTTTCCGGCTCCGCAAAATTCCTTCTTTGATGGACTTTGTTTTGTCTGGGGCAGAGGGGATGGTGCTGGGGAGAAGGGGATGGTGCTGGGGAGGAGAGGATGGTGCTGGGGAAGAGGGGATGGTGCTGGGGAAGAGAGGATGGTGCTGGGGAGGAGGAGATGGTGCTGGGGAAGAGGGGATGGTGCTGGGGAAGAGAGGATGGTGCTGGGGAAGAGGGGATGGTGCTGGGGAAGAGGGGATGGTGCTGGGGAAGAGGGGATGGTGCTGGGGAAGAGGGGATGGTTCTGGGGAGGAGGGGATGGTTCTGGAGAGGAGGGGATGGTGCTGGGGAGGAGGGGATGGTGCTGGGGCTCAGCCTCTTGCCGCACTGGCTGAAGGTGCCAGTGCTTCGGGGAGAGGAGATGCTGATGGGCAAAACGAGGGAGCTGGGGAGGAGCAGCGAGTGCCCAAAGGCTGGACCTGTCTGCTGGGCCAGGCCCGCTCCACCCTGCAGCACGGGGGAGGGAAATCTGAACTAATTTAATTACCCTCTGTGCGTTCTTCCCCTGCCTTTTTCACCTGACTTTGCAAGCTCAGGGAAGGGATCTCACCGGGAAGCACGGCCTCCCCAGGGAAAATCGTTCTTGGTTATGAAAGGTTGGGATTGTAGTGCTGCATTTACCTGCCAGACAGCTCTTTGGGGCTCTGGAGCCATCTGCTGAGTGCCATTTGGCAAACCACCAGCGTGACTTTTATCTCAGCCTGGCAATCCTTTCCCTATCATCTTCCAGCTCGATGCTGGCCCAGACCTCACGCCTGGAATTTGGCGTCCGCAGCCGGAACCTTCCCCCCTCCAGCAGCACCAGGTGAACTGAAAAACCGGTGCTGGGCTTGTGGTGTCCCCTGGGATCTCAGTTTATGGTAACAGGGCTGCAAATCACCGGGATGTTGTCATCTCTCTGGAACACACCCCCTCGTATTCCAGAGGGAAACACAATTCACGCCTAATGTGAGGTCTCTATTCCCTTAAACACCGGAGATTAATCTTGATTTTCACTAAGGCTTCCATGAGACAAGTTGATGCTGCCATTAGCAGCAGTTCTCAGGCCGAATGGATTGGTTTTCCACAGGTGCTTAGAGCCAAATCCAGGCCTATTCCCATTCCAGGCGTGAAGGGAGAAGCGCTGCTCCCGCTTGCACCCTCCAGGTCAAATTGCGCAGAAACGACCGAGAAATCAAACCATGTGTTCGAGCATGGTGCCTCAAACATTTCTGCTCCTGCGAAATGATTCAGGAGGCTTTTGGAAGGCAAGGAGAGGGAAAAAACGCTTGGGAGAAAAAAGGCAGGAGAGTGCAAGTGGCGGCACGCAGGGCAGTGAGGAAACGCTGCCGAGCTCCGCATCCCTGCTGCGCCGGGCATTGCAACAGGGCCATTAATTACATGATAGCTGAGTTATCACTTCATTAATTCAGGACGAGATGTGCAAGATCAGATAGCGGAGGGGAGGGATAAGCGGGGGAACAGGGTCAGGAAGATAAGAGGGATTCCTTGCAGAGCAGCCAAGCCCGGAGCTTAGGGGACAGCTCCTACCCCCGTGGGGTGGGGGACACGGGGTGTTCATCACTCGTCGGCTCCAAGCCCTGATTTGTAAATGCTGACTTTCTGTCTTCCCTCTGGGATGTGGCAAGCTCCGTCTCAGATGTGGTTGGCAGGGATTTGCTCCCAGTGCACCCATCAGGAGTTTTTTCTGGAGTTTCTGCTCGGGCTGGGACCCCACAGCACAGCTTCTGTTTAGGGTCACAGTGGCCAGGAGGCAGCAGCTCCCTCTGCCCGGGGTGTCGGGGAGATAAGGGAGTGGTGATGGAGCCAGGGGGTGACAGGACATGTGAAAATCTCCCAGCCTGTCCCACTCCCTGACGAGTATCAGTTATTGCTCCAGGTCCCTCGGCTGAGCCCAAATATTTGCTTCTTTTAGCAGCAGAGAAGCGAGGCTGGGATCAGCAACACAGCTCAAATCCTGGTGCGTTAACAGGATCCTCGGGAAGACCCCAAATTGTGCAACTCCAGCCTGAGGTGGAGGGACAGAACCTTCACCTGTGACAGGTGAGAGCAGCCTCTGATGTGGCCTGGGGCAGGAGGTGCTGGTTTGAGCACAGCAGCAGAGCAGTGGCACCACAGGCTCCTCACTCCAGCCAGGCACTTTCTGCAGTGGAAGGAGATCCCTGCAGGACTCGTGGCAGGGAGCTCGTTCTCACTCAAAGTGAACCAGCTTTAGCTGGCAGAGGAGCCCACAGAGCCAAAGACAGAAGGGAACACCTCTGAGGCTCTCCAGACCTGTGCAGAAAGTTCCTAAAGCCAGGTCTGTGCTGCAGGGGACGAGGCTGCAGCTCCTGACAGCACAGTGCTGCTCTTTGGGGCAGGAAGCAGCAGTCTGGGGAGTGTCTGCAGTGTGCTGGGCCGGGCTCCTGAGCACAACTTTCTGGGCAGGCAAGAGAGCCACGGGATTAGTGAGAGTGTGAGAGAGCCAGGACACCCCACAGCCCCGCCACAGAGCCCTTCCCTGGCTGGGTCTGCACCCTTTATGTCACCACTCCATGAAGCACCCAGGGGCTCTGGGAGTGCAGCAGTGCCAGAGCTGCTGCACAGACACTGCTGAGGATGTGGGTGTCATTACCAGCATCCTGGATCAGTCATTTCAGCCAAGAAACGAGGGTAGGAAGGCAAGTCCCTGACTGATGACCCTCCTGGAGCACAATTCTGTCCTCCCCCGAGCAGCCAGAAGACAATAAATTTCTGGGTCACTGAGTCACTATAAATAGAGCTTTGTTGCTGAACTGCATCCAGCCATGAGCCACCATGTATTATTAGGTACTTAAAGGTACTGTTTACATTCTTTTCTCATACCCTTGGTGCTTATTTCTAATAAAAAGCATCCAAGCCAAGCAGGCCTGAGAGAGTGTGGCTGGCACAGGGCAATCCCCACAGCACATTCACTGCTGCTGGCACAGAACTGCTCTGCTCCAGCCCCGGGCAGGGCTGGGGAGAAGACACTGAAGAGGATGCTCTGTGAGGAAACCCTGCTGATTTAGGAGCTGGCTGGCTTCCCAGCTAGTTTAAAACTCTGGAAAATTGACACTGGGGTAAATATTGGTATTAATTAATTCAGGGCAGGCCCGTAAGGCTTGCTGCAGAGAGGCAGCAATCTGAATATGGGGGAAAATGAGCGGGGAGAAGAAGAAGAGAAGATGCAGGCTGTTGGCATCACACCTGGGATAGTGCCCTCAGCCCCTGGGTCTGCAGGATGCAGCCAGCAGGGATAGGGATAGCTACAGATCAGGTTTCTATAATCCCCCTTTAGGGCACATCACCAGGAGACTGATCCTGGGAGAGATCCCAGAGCAGGAAAAGGGGTCCCTGTGCTGCTGCAGGGGGGGAGACCCAGGCAGTGCCAGCCGAGGATGGGACCCAGGCAGTGCCAGGCAGGCTGTGGAGGCTGAGGGAGGGACCCAGGCAGTGCCAGGCAGGCTGTGCTGCTGAGGAGGGGGTGATGCCCGTGTCAGTGATGTTCCTGCCCACTTTTGGTGGCCCAGAGCACGGCGCAGCCTTGGGGCTGTTGTCAGCTGCTCAGATAACAGCAGATTTGAGGAGGGTTTGCTCCTCTGCCACCCCCTGTCTGCACAGGAGGTCCCCTGGCAGCCTAAGGCAGGCAGCTGACGTGGCAGGGTGGGATTCCTGTGCTTTCTCTGGATGGGAATCACATCCTAACACAGAAGCTGCAGAATTGTTTCCCTCCCTTCCTGCACAGGCACTCTGCTGATCCCCTGAGCCTGGCAAAAAGGACACCAGTGCAGGGACCATAAAAAGTTCTTTCTCTGCTGAGGAAGGGGTGCCCAGTGTCACACAGAGAGCAAGGGCAAGTCCAACCACCAGGAAAAAATCCTGCAGGGTTTGCTTGTCCACATCCCTCTGTCCCTCGGTATCACACTCGTTTTTATCTGCATGGAAACATCCTTTGGAGAGGTTTCCCTCTCCTGGAGGGGAGCTGTGCCTCACACAGTGAGAATTCATCCCAACAAGCCCAGGGTGTGGTATGGAAACCTGG
>VZTJ01002134.1:350897-383451 GCA_013397795.1 Orthonyx spaldingii | reverse complement strand
TGTGTGCTGCCGGGGCGGGCTGGGCTGCCGGGGGGATGCGCAGCTTGGGGGCTGCGGTGAGGGCGGCGGCGGCGCCAGGGGGATGCCGGTGAGGGGCCGCGCCGAGGCCGCGGCGACCCACGGGCGGCGCCCCGGGCAGGGAGGGCGCTCGGTGTCCCCCGGAGGGGAAGTCTGGTGTGCAGGGTGGGGGTCGGGGGATCCGGGGCGGCCAGGCGGGCTCAGCTGTTCACCGCTGCCTGTCCTTCCTCCTGCTGCTCACGCCATCCCGTCCCGGCTGGGCTGCCCAGCCGTGCTGCTGCGCGCCCCGGAGGCTGCCCAGTTCCTGCGGCAGAGGCAGCGGCGAGCCTACCAGATCTTCGAGGAGACCAAGCAAGGGCACCTGGAGAGGGAGTGCGTGGAGGAGCACTGCAGCAAGGAGGAGGCCCGGGAGGTGTTTGAGAATGACCCCGAGACGGTGAGGGCGCAGAGCCGCCGCGGAGATTTGGGGGGATTGTCCGGCTCTGCGCTCCCTCCCACCCTCTATCCGCGGCTGAATGCCAGCTGCTGGCACGGCTGGGAAAGGCATCGGGAGGAGGAGGGGGATTAGGTGAATGACTGGAAGACACCAGGGCCATTAGGTGAATGACTGGAAGACACACACGAGTTCTCAGCCTGCACAAGGGCAGTGTCAGGGCTGTCCAGTCAGGAGTGCCTCGGTGAGCGTGGGCTGGGTGAGCAGCCCAGCCTGGCACTGGCTGGCAGGGCTGTCTCTGGAAACTAGAAGAGTCCTGTTCACCCATGGTCTAAATCCACGAAGCAAGACCAGTGCAACATAATGATACAGCTTCTCTGTCTGGATACCCTACCACCCCTGCTCTTTCCTTCAGCTTCCCATCCCAGCTGTATTTAAAATCCCCTTAATGTTGCAGCATATGTCACAATAGGAGCTTCTCAGAAGAATGTCCTAACCACTCTTAAATCCATGGGGGGCCAATTCAGCTTGGTCAGCATCTTAGAACGAGTAGGTTTGAGACCTGTCACTACAGCAGCAGGAGAGCACATATAGGGAACATGGTAATGCTGTACTTTTAACACTAAGTGTGGATTCACACAGTTACAGACTGCACACCACAGGCGGAGCTGTCTTTTCCAGTCTTATCAAGGTTGACTTTCACTTCAGTCTTCTCACTTTGAGCAGCATGCAGATGCTTTACTAAGCTTGGCTTACACTTCCAGTCGCTTTACACCTCCCCTCAACACTGTTTTGGATACACTGTTCTCATTGCAAAGATTATCTGGCATGGATTTAGCAGTGGGAAGTGGATTTTCTTGGTGTTCAAACTGAAGCTCGATTCTGCACAGCATGTTCCTGTTAATGGTATGATGCTCTAGGGAGAAGATAGGACAGAGAGAGAGAGAGAGGGAACGAGAGAGAGAGCACGTGTGTGTGTGTGTGTGTGTGTGTGTGTGTGTGTGTGTGTGTGTGTGTGTGTGTACACAGAGGCACAAACCACAGGCAAGGGAGGGACTCAGCTGAGGAGATGTTTTATGCTTAGTAAGGCAAGTCCTGACACGTGTGCTTCATTAGCAGCCTCAGCACTGGATATACAGTGCAGTAGCTTGTTGTCACAAGGCAGTAGTAAGTACAACAAAAGCATTGTAATAGATTTTTGACAGTCTTTGTTTTTGAGATTAATATGGAGCACTTGCCTGGGTGGTGTTTAATGTTACACCTTTTATATGTCTATGTGTAGTCACAGCTGCATGTAGCAGTGTTTGCTTCTGTTCTGCAGAAACTGAGCTACTTCAGAATGTGGATAACTGTAAAGGGGTGAGAGTGGCTGGCACAACTATTTCCATATTCATGTTGAATAATATAACTTAATATAAATATTCATCATATAGCAGTGAATGCAGGGAAAACTATGATGAGTGTGATTTTGTAGTCTTCTGGAACAAAGGTAATCTAAGGTCACTACTTTTACTGTCTGGCTGCTGGCCAAGAAAGTAGCCAAAGGCAATGCACTGGTAGATCAGTTTAAGGATGGGATAGTGTATAAATATGTCAGGAGTTTTTAACAGTATTTGGTACTGATTTTGTAAATTGGAAAGAATACACAGTTCTCCTACTGTAATGACAATAGTGAAACCATTTTGGTTTAAAATCTTTTCATGTATAATATAAATTCTTTAAGATACAGTCATACTTTAAGTGTGTTTTGTAGGACAATGCTGAATTTCTGTCATTGCAAATGATTTTGATTTTTTGGGTGCATTTCCTTCGTTATTGTTGCTAGGTTTCACTCCATTCTGAATACCTGAGAAAAGGCTAGATGAGCTTCTAGTCTGTGCCCCCTAACGTCCTTCTATACCAGGACACTGAGATCTGCAGTGACATAAGATCCTACCTTTTCTGAGACACAAAACTCTCAAGAGCTGTGAAATTGCTTGTTAGGTGCAGTATGTCCTACTCCTTGCATTACTTTGCTTCAATTTGATTGAGAAGCAAGTGTGCTGTCGTATGCCTGTGGGATTTATGGCCCTTCCTCTCCTTTTTGCAACCAGTATGTGACATGAAAGCAGCAGCTGCTGTTCAGTAGCAGTTTTCTAATGCATGGTGGCAAAGGTTATGTGTGTGGGCTGTTACTACTCTACACTGGAAGCTTTCACTGTTTTGTAAGGCATAGGTGGCTACTTCTCCAGCAGTATCTGTGAATTTCATGGACAGAGTATTAATTCACAATCCAAGTGTATTTTAAACAGTAGGGAGTTATTGTGCTGTCATTTCACTGATGCTGTATTGTACATCCAGTCCTAGTGACTGACAGAAAAAGGAAGCTTGCTGAGACAGACTTGACTCAGGAAAGACAAAAACTGTTGTAAACAGCACCAACCTTTTGAAGAATTACAGTAACTGCAGTCATGCTTCAGTGTATTGCCAGGCTGCAGCTGATCCATGCAGGTAAAGTGAGCTTTTGCTGAGAAGGGAAATGTACAGATTGCTGTTGACAGAAGATGATTCCTTGTAGTTTAGGAAGGCTGAAATTTCTGCATGTGCCTGCTGAACCTGGTCACAAGGGTTAACTACTGCGGTTGTAGCAGAAGGAAACAGCTACAGCACTTTTTGCCCAGTGCTGAGCTCTGTGAGGCTATGCAGGCAAGCCATTGGGAACACATCAGCGCAATCTGTCCTGTTGCATCTCTCAGGTTTTATGCTTTAAAGCACCAGGTGAACATCTGTGTAGGCATTTGGCTGTTTACTGTCCCAGAGGAGCAATGGCCTTGCAGCCTTGGCAACTGTAAGTTAGTTTGAGATTAGTTAATCAGTCTTGATGCTTCTCGGTTCAGCCTCAAGGAAGGCTTGTGATGTGAGACCAAAAGTGTTGTCCCGCTGCCCTTTTCCCCTCATTAGATGCTAATGAAATGCATGAGTCTTCCTTACAAACTTTTCTGTTCTTAACTATCCTGTGTGAGGAGAATTTCAGGGCCTAATTTCAAGACCTATGACCTAAAGATGTGATAGGAAATTGCATTAACTAGTTCAATAAAACAGCTCCAGAAGCTGAGGTAAGATGAAGCAAGGCTGTAACGTAGCTCAAGTGCTGCTTCCCAGGTAAAACCATATCTTGATGCAGCCAATTGGAACATCTAGCCAAGAATAACATTTTACGGAAAGAGACCTATTTCCTGGACAGACCAGTAAATGAAATGAAGTGTCACATATCTATACCAGAGCACCCTTTTTCTGTGCCTTCCTTTGTTTCAGTGATCAGCTTTCCAAAGCAACACCTGCAGGCAGTCAGCAGAAGATGCACATTCTCTGAAACCTGAATGTGGATGTTGCCACATGTGCGATTACTTACATCCACTGCTAAGAATAGTGTATCAGGCGGGGCCAAATAGCCATTCATGTGCAGGCCAGTGCAGCTTTTGTCTTTTATGTTACGGAAAATATAAATATCAGCTCGCTCAGACTAGAGGAAGGAAGATCAATTGAAACATTTTTAGATCGGTGGGGTTTTTTTAAGAGGCAGAACAAAACTCAGTCTTGTGCCACTTGTATGACTATACATGGTAAAAACAAGTAACCTGGATTAATGAGTCTTACAGCCTACCTTTTTGATGAAGCTGATTATAACATCCTTAAACATTACTGCAGAATTCTGGGATGGTTCCTGTTTTGTAATTTCATGTATGCTAGAGGTGCCAAACAGAAAAATTAAAAGATAATATGGTGGGAAAAAAAGAAGGATGGAAAACATCTTGATGGGAGGTATGCAGACTGTTTCTAAATGTGATCTATTCAAAATATATGCTAGGTGTAATAGATGGGATGAAGTTGCAAAATATCTTGGATACAGAGATAAGAATGTTATCTTATTTAAGATGTTGACGCGGCCTTATAAAAGCAGTACTGCAGAAATATTTGACCTTGGTATGCAGTCAAGGTATTACAGCTTGTTAAGTGACTGATAAACTACTCTGGAATTTGGTTGAGCCGTTCTAAAAATCTGGTCATCCAAGCATGTAAAACAGAGGGCAGAAGGGAGTGTAGCTCCTGGTGTTCTCAGAAACATTGTATTTCACTGAAGAAAAAAGTGTCCTTGTGCAAGGAGTTTCTCTGTTTTGAAAGGCTCAGCATAGGGAAGATGCTGGAATGCAGTCTCTTATCCTTTGGTACCATTGTATAGCATCTGTTCCTGCACATCTTGCTTGCTGTTGTTACTGCTGAAGAATTACTGATCTTCCTGCAGGTCACTATAGAAATTGCCATGCTGAATGCATTGAAAAATGTCAGGCACACCAGAAACGCTGATGTAGGTCAGCCTGGCCACCTGTGTTTACTGTTTATGGATTTGGCCCTCAGTAGAGCACTGTGGAAAGCCAGCTGGTTTCCATGTGCATGCAGAATGGACATCTGATTCATAGGCAGATGTGAAAATTCTGGGTTTTGAGGGACTTGCATCCAAAATGCTATTAAAATCTACAGCTTGTCAGATACACAAAACACTGGCAGAGAATCACAGCACAGCTTGAGACTGAAGAGGAATCTACTCCACTCTCCCACTCATGGCAAGGGCAGCAGTGATACCAGACCAAGTTTTTTGGGGCTCTTAGCAATCCTGTCTTGAAAATTACTGATCCTAACAAAACATCCATCAAAGACAGCATTCTTTCTGCTAGGCTGGGTTTATTGAGAAGCTGAAATGCAGATGAAACAATGTATAGGGTGTGATAAGGGTAAGTTTGGTTGGTTTTCAGAGTGTTGATGGCTCATTTGGTTTTATTTTTCATGTGTTCCATAACATGACATGGTCATGACAACACCGATGAGCTGCATACATGGACTAGGGTCATCCAAACTTCATTCTGATCTTTTAGGAGGAGTCCTTGTCACACAATATTTAGATGTTATTTCTAAGAATAACAAAGTAGATACACACTTGTAAATATTAATCAGGAAAGTATGAAGGCATATAGAGGGAGGAGAGGAATTACTGGGAGAGTAAAGCAGTGTAAAATTTCTTTAAGTAATTTAGTGAATGTTGTGTAGTCTAGACATGAAAATACTGATATCATCTTTAGATACAGATGTCATTATCCCTGTATAGAATATTCCCTTCTAGATCCAGGCAAGAATCTGGTTTTATTTTCTGAGACAGTTCTTCTCAATATACTGATTTGTTTTGACATTTTGGCAGAACATGGAGAAAAGGCTAGATTTATAGCTGGTATAAATTTCTTTACCTCCTCTTGTTGATGTAGAGAGAGAGAAAGTTATTGGAAAACTCTGTGCTGATGTTTTAACCTGCTTGGACTCAGTACATGGAAGAATGGATTCCCAGGCACAGTGATACCTGCTTAATAGATTTTGAGAAAGAAATTATGGGGATATTTAGACTTTTTCTAGGAATGGGATGAAGGAGAGAAGAAGGAAATAAAAGTTTGAGTGCCCAAGTATATGCCACAGTGGCATCCCAGTCTGCTGGGATGAGATCTGGGTGTCCATCAGGTGTTCTTCCTTCCTTTTCTTTCCTTCTCCCTGTAGTTTCTTATAAAAGACAAGGGATATTTGTAACAAAATCCAGTGGATCTAATTGATTTGGAAGGTAAAAAGTTTGGGACTGCGAACCAGGATGCACCTGTCTACTTTGCAGTACAGACACAGCATTTGTTGGCAGTGGTGGTGTTCAGTAGCAGGAGGGTGACAAAAATATTCCTGCCTGCCTTAGGAGACAGGTTTTATTGGCTGAATGCTGCTTTATCAAAAGTTATTGAGACGGGTGAGCAAAGTTTGCTGTTGGTGGAAGCAGACACAACTCCATCAACTCTGCTGGACTCATGCCTACCTGATCTTTATCAGTTTCCACTCATGGAAGAGTAGCCCAGAAATTCAGAGCAGACCTGGAAATACTGAAAAACCACATCACAAAAGTAGTACATGCTAAATGTCCTGTGCAGCAGGAGGGAAGGACAAGAGCAGACAAAAGGGACTAATATTATGCTGAGGGGCTGTTTGAAGATAGGGTGAAAAAAGATGCTAAGAATGGCAAATTGAAGCAGGGTGATTATACTGGTTTGGTCAAGAAGGATGATAATGGAAAAAGTAGATAAAGTTAGGGTAAGTCAGTTTTCTAGAGCAATATGATAGGCTTTAAAAAATATGTGGAGGGCGGAAAAAGACAATTAAAAATTAAGAAAACAGTTTTGTGGCCATGAGCACATTTCATTTTCATTTTAATTTTTTTTTTAAAGGAGCAGCCTACTGGGAATTAATACAATTAGTTAGTGCAGCTGCTTAAGAATCAGGTGAGAGAAACATTGAATCTGTATAAATTGGCAGCTCTACTTCATGTGTGTTCCATCCTCTGAGTGAGCTTAACTAATTACAAGCAGTCACTTTCCAGTAAGTATGAAGAACATGGATAGAACCACCACCACAGATTTAGAAGAAACTGAGAAGGAACATAGCAACAAGGTTTACTTCTCCCCTCACATTACTTTTCAAGCTTCAGTTTCACATTGGGGAGTTCAGCTGATCTAGTAGAGGTAAGCAACTCCCTTGCTTGTTCTTTTCACCCTTCTTGCACAGCAATTTGGGTGACTGCATGGACCAATTAAAGTAACTTAACCTAAAGAAAATAGTCTGCAGAGAAAAATGTTCATTTTGCAGCTGAATCAGTTCCTCAGTCCAGTGGGGACTGACACAGTGGAAAGGACAGCCTGAGGTTAGGATGGGAAAGCCAGGTGCTGGAAGAGAAACAGAAATGGTTGTCACAGCTCAGCCTATCAAAGGAATGAATGAACAACCAAGCCTTGGAGAATCTGACTGAGGTTTTTCAGCAGGTCTGCCTTCTGTATCTTTGCTTTCACCACAGTTTTGTTATGACTGCTGTTATTTAGGCTCTCCACACATGGATATCTGTGGAGAAATTTACTTATTGATGGGTTTGTGTTTTATCCCTGTTCCTTTGAGCATCAGTGGTGGGACCCAAAAGAAGAGCAAAGTTGGAAAGTAAGGAGGATACCCAGGGAGGGGAACAAGTGTTTGTGTTGTCTTCACTCAGCACACCTGCCAGGACAGAAGGGTACATAAATGAAGAGGTAAAAGGAGAATGGGTCATGCTTGCACTGCACAGAATCACATGTATCTGGAAAGCTACAATATTTGGCTGATTCCTGGAACAGGGAGTCCTAGTTCAATTCCAGAAAATATTTAGGACATGAACAGAAAAGTAAAAGTTAGTTAGTAAAATAATGAACAGGGAAGTATGAGATCAGATTCTATCACAAGGGCCTGGTGTCATCTAAGATGTCACTTCCCTATTTCTTGCTTGCCTGTGCCCACTGAGTCCAAATCCCTAAATGCTTTAATATGATTGAATGCTGTTAGTATGAGTTGCAACCTCTGCAGATAAGCAAAATCCAAAAACCAATATGATTACACTACAAGGAGGGGAAAAACTTCAGTGGATAAAATGTCACAGAATCTATTAGAGATCATAGATATTTAAATCATCTTTGATGGGATATATGACCTGTTCTGTTTTAAATATGGCTAAAATAATTACAGATAAATGACATAGTGATGGTGTTGGAGAGACAGCCTTTTACTTATGCTAGGTGTTTTTTCAGATACTGTTTTCCTTAAATTGACTAAACTCTCTGAGCAAGTGTTAGTTTACCCACACATACAAATACTGTAACTATCACAACAAGTAAAGATTCAAACAAGCAACATTGAGTGAACTTTTGTCATCAAGGTGAGACCTACACATTATTACAGCTGAAGGGAAAGTAGCCTTTCAGTTCTGAAGCAGTGGAGGAAACCTCAAGGCATTTGTGATTGGATTGCTGTCAGAATAACTTAAAAGCAATCAACCAGTAGGAATCATTCTACAAATTGTTTTTGTTGAAGTATTTGGCACCAGTTATATCCATTTCACACCGTTACTGTCTAATCAAACTCTACCTCAGGCCGCCTCTAGAAACCATGTATCTGTGCCCCCTGCATCTTCACAAAATGTAAAGTATCTGTGACATACATGAACTTCTTTTTTTTTCTTTTCTTTCCTTTCAGTGCTTTTCTTCTCCCGTGTGGTTATGCATTCCAGTCATTGGTGGGTTTTTCCTCATTGCAGAGAAACACTTTTTGCTGAACTGGTCCCTCAGTAAGCTATTGGGAAGTAGTCTTGGCCCTCAGAACAGAGCAAAAGAAGCTATGACAATAGATGGGTTTTATTTCAGACTTGAGGATTCTGCAGAGGTACCTAGTCTCTATGGAAGGGGTCATGCTGGAGAGGATGGTCTTGAATGCTTCTATTTTGGAAAGTTCAACAACTTGGTGGAAGGGGCAGTGCCAGCCCTTGTGCACCCGAATAGCTGGACAGTGTGAAGTGGATACTTGACAAATGGACACAAAATCTAAAAGCTACCCTAAGCAGCTGTAACTTGGGTGGTAGAACATGAGTCTTGGAGGCTACTTTTGGACTGTAATGTGACCTACTTGCTTCTCTAATGCCTCACTCAGCAAATTGTGGAGAGAAGTTCTCTTTGCTCTTTGCATAGAGAATACAGATTACCACAAAGCAAAATAGGAAGCAAACTAATCGGGCTGAGTGATAGGTTCCTCATGATGAGAAGGAAAGCTTGTGCAGGCAACATGGCATTAATTTGGGCATAAATTCTATAACTACACGTTCTACATATTTAAAATTCTGAATTGCAGAACTGCTTAACGCCCTTATATGGGAGGAAGGGCCCAATTGTGCAGTGTGAGATTTGCTATGCATCTAATGTCTAGGGCTGAGTTTTAAAAAAGGAGAGTTCTCGAGCTTTAGTGAGATTTGCATTCTCAGGTTAAAACAATTGAAAACCAGCAAACACGAAGTTATAACCAATTATGGTTGGTAGCAGTCATTTCTTCAAGGATAATGCAGCCCATAGTGTGGAAACATGAAGAATGTTTATAAATGAGGTCTGGCCATGCCCAAGACAAACATTCAGTCCTGAAGGAAAGAGGAAAAGGGAGAGTCATTATATGGAAATGAGAAAAGGGCACAATGCGGGAGTTGTTGCTACTCTCTTAGATGTAACTAGGTAACTAAGAAAGTGCTTTTTAGAAATCACCGTTGCTAACACAAGTCAGTGAAATGCTCCAGTGTTAGTGGGGCTGCAGTCACAGAATCACAGGGTGGTTGAGGTAGGCAGGCACCTCTGGAGGCCTTTTGGTACACTCTCCTTGCCCAAGCAGGGTCACCAAGAGCCAGATGTCCAGGAACATGAGCAGTCACAAGCATGAGCAGTCTTCTATAAACTACATCTTTTATCTGTGGCCTCCAGAGCTCAAATATGATTTTTGTTAGATTCCATGCTGATCAGTCTTACCTGACCTGGTACTCCAGCAAAATAAACAGAAGCAATAAGCAGGCCCTTTTGTCTGAGGTCTCCAGTGTTACCAATTACTTTAAAGTAAAGCAACAGTGAGAACATTTTCCTGGTGTCGACAGGGTCATTGTTATGTTTTCAGAAGGGCTATTTTTGTACAGTGACTCATGTTAACGCCTGTTCTGATTTGGTGTTTTTCCATCTTCTCTAAAAATGCAGCGGGACTAATGCACACCCTGTACAATTGCACTAATTGCTGGATTTTACCACTATGGACTTTGGCCATAGAGTTGAAAATAGATGGTGACCCCAGTCATGATGTAGGTTTCCTTTGGCAGGGAAGCTGACATAGGTGTTTCTGCCCCTTCCACTGCCCAACTGTGAATTCTTACCTTCACGTTGCTGTTCTCCTCAGTTGTTTCAATGCAGGGTGTTGTGGGGGGTAGCCCCAGAGAAACTGTTCTTAACATTCGGAAGGAAAAAGCCAAATATAAAAATGAACAACCTGGAGTTTTGGGGGCTTTTTGCTTGGGTTAATTTTTTTGAGGACCCTTTTTAAATTATGCTCTCTTAGATATCCAGACTAAGTGTTGTAGTGGCTGTTTTATCAGGGTAATAGTAAGCTCCAGCAGCAGGTGGGAGAGGAACACCACAGCCCAATAAACAGAGTTCTTATCCCCATGTTTAGTGTCACTCCACCTTGAAATAAAAGCATGCACTCTTAGATCTTGCAATACTGTTGTGGAAGAAAATATATAATTGCATTTAATGCATCAGAAGAATTGCTTTTAGCATGTACATTTGTTTGTGTGAAAGGGGTGGGGGCTGTAGAGCTTAAATCTTTCCTGTTAAAGCACAGCTCTGTCTCCTGGGCAGCAAGGGAAATGTCTCTGGAACTGAGCTGAAATAAGCAAGCCAGGACCTGCCTGGAGAGACTGGTCTCCTGCCCTGCTTTCCACCTCACTGAAAGGGTGGAGATTTGAAGATGTTAGGCACTTCCCGGTCTCTCCTGCTTCCTCCTCTTTACCTGAGATCTCTGCTGAGCTGTACTTTAGGTGGCACTTGTCATGTTACTCATGGGTGAGTTACAACTCTAGTGTGTAGCTCATACTACATGTTTGAGTTGTAGTGGCAGCAGAAAAAAGATGTAGTTTACAAATGGACTGTTCATGTTACTGGGACACCACAGGCTGCTGGTGTCTGCTGCCAGGCCCTTGACTATTGTAACTTCTGGCACCCCAGCCATACTGCTTGATATGTGGGAACCAGTCAGACAGAAAGTGTGATGGGTCACAAAGAAGAGAGGTGGAAATACATTAAAGTTTTCTTGGTAGGAACAGTCACAGAGGTTGGAATTGTTGACGTTACATTTGTGATGTTTGGTCTCGTGGAAGTTGGAGCTTCTGCAACCTTTGTCTTCCTTTTGCTTGCACTGGGCTGTTACTGCTGGACAGATGGGTTAGAGAGCTTGGTGAGGTCAGTGTCTGTGCAGCAGCCTGTCCAGAGGATGTTTATCTCCAACATGTATTTGTTTGTAGCTTTTTATTTAAAAAGCCCATTGCTCTTGCTTTTATTTTCAGCAATAATTAGGAAGCAAATCTAAAGGGGAAGGGCTGACCACATTTAAATGTTGATCTTTTTTATCAGAATCCAAGCTGAAAATTTAACACTTACATAATTCTGTGGTGATTTTTGCCACCCCAGTGGTAACAGTTAAATAACTTCCTGTGTTTTGATCCTGTGAATAGTGTGTGACTTTCTGGATGGTGAGAGGTTTATTGAGCCTGAAATTGAAGGTGGCTTGTTGAGAAATCAGCAAAATAGTAACAGAGAATCTTTGCCAACTCCTTCTTAGCAAGCCTCAAAGCATTTCTCTTGGCATTTTTGTAGGATCCTGAAAATACAATTGAACACTTCTGGCAGAAAGAAGATGAGTTGCACACTTTTAACAGGGACCTGACCCTAAATAGGATTTTCATTTTCCCTGACATCTGGGCATCATTAAGCCTTAGTAGAAGACTGAAAAGACATTGAGGAGTTGAGTGCTCACACGAGAAATAATGTGTATCTGTACCAGGTTAGGTGCAGCTTGAATTTTTAACCGAGAAAACTTCTTATCAGTGTTTTTTGAAAAGGGACTGCAGTTTAAACAGGTTCCTTTTCTCAAGGTGTAAGATCATTCATCCTTCATTCTTGACTAATCTTTTCTCTGAATGTAAATACATTGTCATTGTATTTACAGAAGCCAGCTGTAAGAAAAATTGATTACAGAGAAAAATGAAAAGTTAATAATACAAGAATGAACACTGTTAGAACCTGTGAGCACGTCTTTATTTTAGAATGGTAGTATCAGCAGGTTTTGTAAACCTGGAGAAGTGCTACTGATCAGCAAGTGCTTTTGTATAACATAAGCAAATGACGAAGACAGGGAAGGAAGAGTTAAATTTCTGTTAATAGCCTCCTGTTTAAATCACTTGCCTACATACTTTGTGGAATGAAGCTTGTGGTGGTACAATGCCTTGGAGTTTCACTTGTCTGCTGTTCAACTGGCATTGAATCAACACACAGGCAATTTGAATTTGGAAGTTACTTGTAAAAAAGTGAACTCTATACCACTTTTCTAGCACTCAACTCATTCATCAGAGGTCAAGGAGACACCACTGACATGGAGCAATTAGGCTAATAGCCATGAATATGAAAACTCCTATTTATTGTCCTGTGAGTGCCAAAACAGTTGTTCTTGCCAGAGTCTGGATTATCCTGTTGGTGGTTAAATATATCCACACATTCTTGTGAAGTATATGGAATAATGGGGAAATACTGAACGAAATGTTTGGAATATTTTATTACATCTTTTTCTCCTCATGTGCTGGTTGAAGTTCAATTTGTGGTTATAAGACAAATGGGCACCCATCTGAATACTTAGACTGCTCAGATTTATTTTTATTTTGACTGCATTTTTTGGACTTGTCTTTTCCAACCTAAACATTAAAAAAATAGAAGAGGGAACAAGGACTGTAGTGGGTTCAGAGCTCATCACTCTGTTAACCCAAAGAAACATTTCAAAGCTCAACCTCAAAAGATGCCAAGCCTATCACCCTCATGTCAGAATTGAAAATTAACATAAGTGTAAGTTGCTGCTTCTCGTTCTTTGCTAATGTTCTTATAATTCAGGCTGAATGTTTACATGGTGCATTTCAGTAACTGGAGCATATTTGCCAGAAGCAATTGATTCTTCTTGTAAATGACAGGAGTGACATGGATTGCATTGGACAGTCCAGATCAAACTGAGTCATGGCATGTGCCTGTCTCTGTTGTTTATACATGCCTGTATAGATGCAATCCAAACATCTGTAATGAGAGCAGATGATACAATAATTTCTTCTCTTGCACATTGTATAGACCAATTTAATTTTGTAGAGTGCAGGGTATTTACTGTCCCAATCTCACTGAAGGTAGTGTTATATGGAAATAGCTTATGTTGTATGAAAGAGAATTATGCTGTGCATATGCTTTCATAATTAGCTGAGAAGTAGTTTATTTTAACAAGAAAAATTAATCACTGATACAATCTGTAAGTTTTCCCTCATTCCATGCCCCGATTACTATTTTAACATTACTTGAATTAGTGACTTATATATTATGAAAACCAGCATGAAGGTGGAGAGAAATGCTTTCTCCTGGCCATAAAGTTTTGTATTTTTTAAAGAATGTGATACAATTGTCAGCTTCAGCCAATCTCCCATTCTCCCATGCAGCACAACTGCATTTTCCTGCTGTTTTCCTGTGTTGGTGCAAGCAGTCATGTGACTGACAAGGCCTCACCAGGCTGAATATTCTAACATGCAAGGTTAGATTCACATCACATCAGCAAAATGATGCTGCTCTCGCTACATGGCTGCACTTTGTTGATGCAAAGTAGGGAACAGTAATGCATGACCATGTGCCATGAGAGGAATGGCAATGCCCTTTGCAGTCTGGTTTTAGAGTAATGGATGTCAATTTTCCCCTCTCTTGCAAAGTGTCATTGCTCCCTTCTTTGAGCATCCAGGATGTGATGCGTGGGTGGTACAGCAATGGGTGCTGTTTGAGTCATAGGGTGCTCCATGTAAGAGCAAAAGGTACTTTTTTCTAGTGGCTGTGGTATTCATGTGCTGGCCATGTTCTGCATCAGCAGAATGCCTTCAAGGAGACAGGGGGTGACTGAGGGATCCTGTACTCTTCCCTCTAGGTTTTGCCCCTAGATTCCAATTCCTTCCCCTACCTCATGCCATCAGCAACAGCTTTATCTCTTGCAGGGTAAGTGTCTTTATGCTCAGTCACTACTGCTGACAAGATCAGCTGCCATCAAAAAATACCATGAGACTGAAGTTAATGTTTCTTTCCTTTTCAAATTACAAAATGCATGTATAATACTGTGCTGCTCCTAGTTCTGAATAAAAGGAAATTGGGATACTGGTGTCTGGAACTTGTTAAACAACTGCCATACAAGACCACCAGACTAACAGCAGCTCTTAAATAGCATGACAATAGAAGCAAATATGATTCAATAAATCTTTGCTTTTTTTCTTTTTCCCCCCTTCTACAGGAATATTTTTACCCGAAATACTTGGGTGAGTTGCAGCTTTTATTTTCACTTTGTGGGAGTGCTGGTATGTGCATAACACTGGAGCTTGTCAGAGCTGAAGTCTGCTAAGGAAAGTGATGGAAATCTGATTGCAATAAACATGCATTGCTAACTTTTAAGATAGACTTTATGTTCCTTATTGTACTTTGATGTGTGTGTTTTTACTTATGTGTACATTTGCAGTCAGAGATGCTTTATGTGTTTTCTGCATGTTAAAATCTTGATGTTGTATATATACCTGTGGCTTGCAGTGTTACAAAATAATTTCTCGTTTTCTACCTTTTTCCCTTTTTAATTTACTTGTTAACTAATCTCCTTATTAAAAAAAAAAAGGTGCCTGATTGAACTACTGGCTTATTCTATTGCCTATATCATAGTCATGGCATCATACTGTTTTCTATTTGTGTTTAATCTGTTGTATTTAAGATTACAAATGCCACAGTGGGAGAAAATTCCATGTGTTTTTTAGATATTTTAACAAGTTTAGTCCATCAAATTTGAGTAGCTAGTCTCATAGTTTTAGAATCATAGTAGCATCTGGTTAAGTGATCATTCTCTTCAAATGGCTTTGAACTGCTGTGCATCAAAGCGAAAAGATTTTAATGAACTTCAGAATTTTAAGGCATCTGGGAGATTATACTGTTGTATAAATTTTGCATTCACCTTCCAAATCCTTGCAGGACAGGTGTCAGTTTACATGCTTTGAACAGCTGTCCTTTGTCACTGTAACAATAATGATTTCATTTTCTGTTTTTCAGCTTGTATTCAGAAATACGGGTCGCCGTATAAAAGAAATCCAGATTTCCTTACGTGTGTTCATAGTAAGCATTTTTGGTTTTTATATTGTAGTTAAATGTTCTCTCATTCTACCTGAAGGTGTAGGACTAGCTCAGCCTTCACTGTTTTTGGTGGTATTTCAATACTGGTATTCCTATTTTCCAAGTTTAAAACTCCATACCAGTAACAAAATCTTTCCCATTTTATAGCCTAATGCCATCTTCCTATCATGTTTTACTGCTTTGATATTTTATGATGCAAGTTTCTTTCCCACCTGTTTCCCAAGGTTTGAATAATGTGTGAAGAGGGACAAGAAATAGGAGGTACCATAAGGTTGTACACTATGCTTGGCTCTTTGTTTTCTATTCTCTTGAATGGTAGCTTTGGCTCGCCCCATTGAGGAACCTTAAGAAAAGTTTAAAGTGAAACCCAGGCTTGTGTCAGCCTTCTATACAATAAGAGATCAATTTCATGTATCACATAACTATGCTTTGAATATTGCTACCTTTAAAAACTCAAATCAATTTGGAAGCCAAACTGATAACTTTGTAGAGGGTGAAGGTTTTTTTGTTCTTCACTAACACTAAAGAGCATTTAATGAATTCTTCTAATACCTTTCTAGTTGCTTTTTGAAGCTTAGCAGTGCTAAAGGTAGAAAACTGCTTAAGTATTCTAAATACGTCCCGTGGGCAGTTCAAATGTGGAGAAAAACAGATGTATGTATATTTATTTTCTTTTTACCCCTGGGTTTCAGTCTTTTATTGTGATCAAATTTAATTAGTCATGTGTACATACAAGTGCTACCAAAAAAGGATCAGTATTTAGTCAACCTTTTGCATTTACAAACTGCATTAGAACAACCTTTTTAAAGAGTGAATTCCAAGGTTAATTAAGTGGTATGTGAAGAATTTCCCTCACATATTGCAGCAATGTCACTTATGGATGTTGAGTCCTTCGAATTCCTGGGAATTCTCAGACCTGTGGTACCTATGTTGGCTGCAGTATGCCAGCTGGTTCAAAGTGGGGTGTGAGGCTGAATGCTTACATTTACTTGTGCATGTGGCACAGCAAAGAGGCAGTTTCTGCTGAAAATGGTGATATCGACTGGGAACACTTGTTCCAAACAGCTAATCAGTGTATCAGAAATGAGGGCCTAAAGGGTAGTGATGAAAAAAATATGAAAAAATAAAAGCTGAATAATTGTTTTTAGGGATTTCTGCCCATTGCAGATGAAGTGGTTTGGAAAGAAAATGATAATATTTTCCCCCATTAAAATATTAAAAGGTTTTTAAAAGGCTGAGTTTTGGCTAGCCATCATGAATTCACAGGAGAAGTAACAGAGAAGGAGCCTGAAACGCGCTTGGAAGAATGACAGACTTAGTGCTTGGCCAGTTCCAGTGTGCCTCTTAATTTTTCACAGATGCTGCCAGAAGACTGTAGCTCTATGGGTTTGTGCTGGCAAGACGCTTCTAAATTTTGTTTCTTAACAGCCTCTCTCCTCTCAAAACAAGGTAGCGGAAGGTTCTTTTAACCTGGTGTACAAAGACATTGAACAACCTAAGGGCTGGAGGGTGATTAACTGCACCAGTTTATTCTGGAAATAAGGCAGAAATTTTAAGTATGAGAGTGATTAGACTGCTTAGACAGAATATGTGAGGATTCCTAATTTCATAAACTCCTGAGATCAGGTTTACAGGTAGGATTCAGAGAATTAGCTACAGTGTATAGACAGGTATTTCCAGCATGAGTGCTTGCTTACATGAGCAGTATTCCTATCAGAGTTAGCAGTGAGTTAATTTCCTTTGCTTCTACAGGGATTCCCCTGACCAAACTGTATCTGCTCTGGGGAGACCTGAGTCCCTCTATAGACTCTGCTTAAAAATCCCCATGGGAACATTGTGCTCTCTGTAAACTGGATTCATGGTTTGCTGTTTCTTGGCTGCTGATGTATGGATATTCCTTTTTTATTTTCATTCTATATAATAGAAAAGGCCTAACAAAAATTTCAGTTACAAACTTTTACTAGCCAGAAATCTATCAGCCCGGCAAGATCCTCAGTTGATCCTCAGTTGAACTACCAAAAGTGATTGAAAAGAGTATCCATCCTTTCTTGAGTACTTTAGTTTATACTGCCTTTTTTTCCCTCAAAAATTAGCAAGTAGAAAAATGAGCTACTTGAAGTTGTTTCTTTCAGGATGTGCCCTTCAGATATGGGGGTGGTAGCTCACTCCCTTTTGCAAAGAGATGAATTCCACTGCGTATGCTCTGCAAAATTCCTGGCACAGCTTGTTTGGCATGTGAGCACTAAGAATTAACTTCCAGTTTTGCCAGGTGCAAGTATTTCTGAGTGATTCCTCAATACTGTTTAAGCTTTCCAGCTTCTAATGAAAGTGAAACACCTGGCTTCAGTGACTTCAATGTATTGTTCTGTTTTGTTTTGTTTTTTTTATTCCTTGTGTAAATCAGATTTGCCAAACCAGTGTTCTCCAGATCCTTGTCACAAAGAAGGGACCGTCAAATGTGAGGATCTCAAGGGGGACTTCTATTGTGAATGCAAGCATGGCTGGCAGGGGAAAAAATGTGAGAAAGGTAATTTTGTTTCATTATCTTTTATTCTTGTAACAAATATATTTTGGATTTTGCTGTATTCTCAAATGGTCATTGCTACTGTTCTGCACAATTCAAAAGTCACAGAACTGAACCTGAATTACACAACATTCATGTTTTTACACTTCCGTGAAACAGGTAATTCTTTCACATCAACATTTTGATATTACTTTAATGGAGCTCAGCTTGGTCTTGCCAAGGCAATCCAAAAAGTTATGCTCCAACTTTCTGCTCCATGCCTCTGAAAGCAGCAGCAGAGGTAGAGTTGTAGTGGCTTTTCAAGCAGAACTGCATCAGCTGCTGCTGTGAACCCTGGTGTAACAGATCCAGAGAAGCTTTCCCATCTAGCATCCCTGCAGTGGGAACAATTACTTTCAGTCTGCAAGTTGAGGTCTGAGTCTGATGACACACAAATTGATAAAATTAGTCTGATAAAGCCTCCTTGCTCATAAGACCTTATTCCATGTCCACTTAATTCCACATATTCCATTGGTGTATTTCCATCACCTCAAAAGAGAATTTCAGGCAGAAACTATTAGTGCAAGAAGTTCCAGCTGCCCACAGAGCTTCCTCTACAAATTATCTTCCCTCCTCTTGTTTTCTGGTTTTTTTTGTTTTTTTTTCTTCTGCCTGCAAGGCTTCCTGTCAGGGCACTGCTTTTTTGCTTGCCAATAGTAAGTAATGGCTAGAAATCATATTCAGCCAGTCCAGGATTGTGGCAACCAAGAGAGCAGGAGATCCTTCTCATCTAAATATTGTGATGAGATTATAGGATCACTCAAGCAGCTTATTTAATCAATTCAGAAAGCAGACCACTCAGTATCCAGTTGGCTTTGAGAGCTCAGACACTGATCAGTCTGAAGGATATTTCCTTATTTTCTTATAAAATGCTATGACATGCTGTTCTATCCATCAGCTAACTATGGAGTTCCATAGACAAGCAGATCATAATGAGCATATCAGGTAGATTGAGGGTGAAATCCAGGCTCTGCTGGATTTTGCAGGCTTTTGCTGACAACTTCAGTGGGGCACAGTTAAGCTCACAATGTTCAACAGGTGTGAACTTAGAACTTTCTGTGTTCTCATGAGTTCTGTAATAGTAACAATATAGTATTCCTGTTTTATTTGAAGTTTTTGTCCTAAACTTACTGGCCATAGAATAGTTTTAATGCTTAGCTATAATATTAAATACAAAACTAGTTTGCTTCTGCAAACAAGCTTCTTTGCCTCCATAGTGACTAAAGATACTCTTATTTATTCTCAGAGCTGTGAAGGAGATACTACTCAGTTACAATTCCTTCTCTCTCCCTTTTCTTTTCTTAAATTAAACAAACTTAAGCTTATGTGCATGAAGTTTTTGAATGAAATCTGTGCTTTTTGTAATAATTGTGTTGCATCTGTAATACTGTGTCTTGGTTGTTCTTTCTCGTTCCCAATGCCTATCCCACGCTCACCCTGTAGATTATTTACAGATGTGAAAAGCTGAGTGTAACACTTTCTTTCGATGTAGATATTGATGAATGCAGAATGCAGAACGGCGGCTGTAACCAGGTCTGCCTCAACAAGCTAGGCAGCTACCGGTGCTCGTGCTACAGTGGCTACGCTCTTAAAGACAGCAAAATATGCGAAGGTAAGCTCTGCTGGGACTCTCAGTTTGCTTCAGGGGGGATGCTTGGTGACTTGTGTCTGTATTTCACAGAGCTGGGTTTCTCTGAGCAGTTCTGGTCTGCTCCCTAACCCAGCAGAAACTTGCTGGTAGCTTCTCTTTGCTTTACTTCACTGGGGTTGTGCTGGGTGCTCCAGCCAGACTACATGCCTGGGCTTGTCAGCAGTTGGACCATGATGCTCTCAAAAGCATAACACAGGCGTGATTCATGGAGGGTTTGTGGCTTGGATTGTGCTAAATTGGTTTAGTTGATCAGTCCTCATATCCTGACAGTGAGAGGAGGAAGTGCTGGCCAGATGTGTTGTTATGATTCTTTCCAGTCTCACAGTGTTGTAGTATGTGAGCCATTTGTTTTTCTTTTGCATGTTTCTTATTTTATTTTTTTAACGTTGGATATGTGCAGCAGCTAATGAATTCAGATAGAAACACTGCAACATCACTGCAACTGAATATGAATAGGTGTAGAAAGGCCCTAGCAAAGGTTGGCAGTGAGGACCAGAAGTTTGACTGAAACTACAGAATGAATTTACATAACCAAAACTTAAGTAACTGAGATTTTAAAAGTGTTAAGAAAGTGCATGCTGTGACAGAGACTCAATAACAATCACAGGTGGCTGTTAAAGTTCTGTGTATCTCCTGAAAAAACAGGTATACACCTCTTAGAGATGGATGTGATGACATATTTCTAAATAATTTGCATACCTGATCTGAACACCATATTAATGCTACCAGCAAGAAGAAAAAGAGCAAGATTTTATTTCTATGTCACTTCTAAAAAGTGATGACTGTAAAGATTACATGGTATCCCTTCCTAATGGGAGCAGCAACTTAGAATAGCCAACTTCACTTTTGAATTGTCCTCTGGTGCCAGTCAGTGTGGACAAGTGAATGGTGAGGGGCTCACATATGTGTTTGTTTTCCTATGCGTGTACATTTGTTTCATACTCTGCTAGCACTGTGTCCTAGAGCACTCTGAGCACTACTGTATAAGCATTCTGTAGCTTCAATGTGTGACCTTCCAGCTGCTGAGATTACTGTCAGGTGTGGTTATTCCTAACTCAGATTTATCATTGCATTTTGACATTTTTTCATGTTTATTCCTGTCATCATGGGCATACACACAGAAGTTCCCTCTTGTCTTGATTTGTAGAATAAGCTACATATGGCACTCAGCCAGTTCACCCATACGTGGGAAAATCAACAACAGTAATGTGTAATTGTAGTTTTAACACATACTAGAAAGCAAAAGTAAATATTAAACTCTACTGCAAATGTTTTGCAAACACAGGGATTCCGCAGGGTATTAGTTAACATATGAGGAAAACGCTCAGGTTTTTTTTATGGACTTCCAGTTCCAGTTCATTGCCTGCTTTCATGGTGAAACCCCACATCTCTCTGGCTTGCCTTGTTCTCTGTGATAAATTGGGCTACTTCAATTCTCCTTTGCCACTGCAAACCAGCAGACTTAGCTCTTAGCTTTGTAAATGTATGAAAAGTTATTGTTTGCCTGTCTGAAGTCACAGAACAGAAATCTGTGAAGTGCTGTAGGCTGAGTGTTCCTCCAGTGTTTTGGTAAAATTCATGCTGCTGCTCTTAAGTTTCTGCCTGTTGCTTTTTTTAACCTGCAGTTTCAGCCCCCCTGAGTGGGGAGAGTGGGACTTTTTGGTTTTGTGGCAGTTGTTTTGTTTTACAGTTTTTCTCCTGGTTCACTTTGCATTGTTTTTTCCAGTAGTGGTTAATGGCTTAAGCTAAAAAAGACCAACTGATTTTTGAAGCCTGAAGTCACTTCTTATAGCTAGCTAATCCTAATTGCATAGGGATCTCCTTGCCCTAAGATCACTCCAGTGTGTGAACAGTGATTATACTCCTCTGAAATTGTGTTGTTTAATTGTTTGTTTTGCAGACATAGATGAATGTGCAGCATCAACAGACATCTGTGGAGAAGCTCACTGTAAAAATTTAATAAGCTCGTATGAATGTCTTTGCAATGCAGGCTACAAGTACGATGACGTGAGAAAAACTTGTCAGGGTAAGCTCAAGAAATAAGCTAGCATTTATTATATAATTTAAATCTGTAGAACCCCAGAAATTTAGTTTGAGGCTTCAGTAAAAGCTTTTTTTTTTTTTTAATCTTGTTTACACACTGGAGTTCTGTTTCCTTTCCCTAGCTGGGAGTGAGTTTGCAGTTTGCAGTCACTTTTGAGTTCATCGAGCTTGCTGTCGTCTTTGAGTTCACTGAGTTTGCATTCATCTTTAGTGACTTGAATCAAGCTGTATGAGCCAGAGTAGTGAGATTTCTTGAACTTTCAACAAGTGCAAGATCTGGTGAAAGCTCAGAAGCATCTGTGCGTGTTGCTGTCTCTCTTCATAGGACAAGAAAAGTTACAAAGCAGTAGCTGTTTTTTCAAAACCTGTGTTGTGGTATTACTCTGAACTAGGAACTTAATATGTACTGGAACCATGCACAGTTCTGCTCGCTACACTGCCACAAGCTTTCTCAACAGTGTAAGTTTTGAAAGTATTCCAAAACCAGCATTGTTCCCTGCCTTTTGCCTAAGTTAATGTAACGACTCAAATCACACTCCAACTAGTCCTGTTGGGCTTTAAGTGTTAAACTCTGCCTGAAGAGATCCCTGTGGGTTGTCACAATTTGCTTTGCTGCATTTGTTTGTGAAGAAGATAAAAAGTAGTGGAAGAAAAAAAGAAAAGACAACAGTGAATGAGAAACTCAGGTTTTGTTCCCAGTCCCTGACTGTAAGGAGCAGGAGCCAGTCAGTACAGGCATAGCAGAAGGGGCCTGAAGGGAGGAAGTCTTGTCTAGAAGTTAAAGCCCAGGGCTCTGCTCCAGCAGACAAGTAGTTGAGTTCTGCTTCCAGCCTTCCCACTGACTTGCTGTGTATCTTTGGGCAGCTGGAATCTGTCTGTGAAAACAGATTTCACAGAATAAGCTGAGTTGGAAGGGACCCACAAGGATCCAAGGATAAAGTCCAACTCCCAGCCCTGCACAGCACCATCCCCAAAGGTGCTGTGCCCAAGACCATTGTCCAAATGCTCCTTGAACTCTGTCACGCTGGTGCTATGACCTCTTCCCTGGGAGCCTGTTCCAGTGCCCAGCCATCATCTGGGTGAAAAGCTTTTCTCTGATATCCAGCCTAAACCTCCCCTGACACAACTTCAGGCCATTCCCTCAGATCGTGTCACTGGTCACCAGAGACAAGAGAGATCAGTGCCTGCCCCTGCACCTCCCCTCACAAGGAAGTTGTAACTGCAATCAGGTCTCCCCTCAGCCTCCTCTTCTCCACACTGAACAGACCAAGAGACCTCAGCCACTTCTTATATGGCTTCCCCTCAAGGCCCTTCACCATCTTTATTGCTCTCGTTTGGACCCTCTCCAATAGTTTAATGTCTTTTTTATATTGTGGCACCCTAAACTGCCCCCAGCCCTCGAGTTGAGGCTGCCCCAGTGCAGAGCAGAGCGGGACAATCCCCTCCCTTGCCCAGCTGGCGATGCTGTGACTGGTGCACCCCAGGACATGCTTGGCCCTCCTGGCTGCCAGGGCACTGTTGACTCATTTTCAACTTGCCATTGACCCCCAGGTCCCTTTCCATGGCACTGCTCTCCAGCCTCTCATTCCCCAGTCTGTCTGTATATCCAGGGTTGCCCCATCTCAAGTGCACAATCCAGCACTTTCCCTTGTTGAACTTCATACAGTTCGTGATTGCCCATCTCTCTAATTTGTCAAAGTCCCTCTGCAGGGCCTCCCTGCCTTCAAGGGAGTCAACAACTCCTCCCTTTGTGCAAATGCTGATTTTAACTCTTCTCTCCTGTAAAGATGTGGCATAGGCCACAGAGCACTTGGGCATGCCCAAGTGTAAGGTGCTACAAAACAGCACTAATAACGCTTTTTTAGGCCAAGGTGGTTCATGTTTAAACAAACTCAGTGTTTTTGTCTCTCTTCTTCACTGGTTTTGTGTAGATGTAGATGAATGTGAAGAAAAGCTCTGTGAACAGACTTGTGTCAACTCACCAGGGAGTTACACCTGTCATTGTGATGGCAGAGGGGGAGTGAAACTTTCCCGGGACATGAATACATGTGAGGTATGTCAGTGTTCAATGCTGTAACTGCAGAACAAACCTTTACTTTACAGCACTCTCTGATTCTCTTTGTGCTGTGTGAGGAGAATAAGCACTCAGCAATATGTTTTGATTATAGAACATCATACCATGTGTGCCTTTTGCTGTTGGAAGGAGTATTAAATCCTTGCACCTGGGGAGGATGTTCAGTGGCACTCCTGTTATCAGGCTGCGCTTCAAAAGGAAACAACTGACGAGGTGAGGACAATTTAGAATGACAAATACCCACTGGCTTTGATGCAGGCAAGGGAGTTGTTACAATAACAGTTAATCCTACAGTCATCATTATTTGCTTGGATTATGAAGTCCTGTAAGGCTAAACATTATCCAAACCAGTAATTGAGAATGGCAGCCTAGACCACAGAGCTGTTAGCATAATTACTGAAATATAGTATTGTATTCTTTATTCTTGATGATATTTTAAAAGCTATATTCACATCTTAAGTCTTTCAGGAGTGCATTAAAAGCTAGTATGTTTTAACAGAGGTTATAGCTGCTAGAATTGATGCTATCTGTATGGAAAGTACTCTGTGGTTTTTGAACTCTGCATAACTAATTTATTTCTTGGCACCTGTGCGGTCAGACTTGTGGCTGAGTTCGACTTTAGAACCTTTGATCCTGAAGGTATCCTTTTCTTTGCTGGAGGCCATCAAGACAGCACATGGATAGTCTTGGCTCTGCGCAAAGGACGGCTAGAGCTGCAGCTGAAATACAACGGAATCGGCCGCGTGACCAGCACCGGACCGCTTATCAACCATGGCATGTGGCAAACGGTGAGCCCACACCCCTGCTGGGGTCCTGCTCCTTCTTGGCTTGTTTGGGATGTACTTGTCAAGTGCAGTGTCAAGGCTTTGTGTATTCTTGAGAAAATGCTTTTCCAACCTATCTATTCATTAAATGCATGCCAGTTTGTTACACATTCCAAGGTGAGAATGGGATATTTCTCCTAACAAAATGAATTATACTTTATATCCATTGTAATATAGACTGCATCACTAATTTGCACAACCAGAGCAACCACTTGCTCAAACAGGGCCTTTGAGATGCAGTAGGGCTAAGATGACTTCACGTCAATTCAAGAAGATGCCCTGGGAGTGAGGGCTGGAAGTGAGTAAGAGGGAAGGAACTCTGTATCTGTTCTTCTAAGAAAGTTTCCAAGTGTGTTTGGTGTGTGGGGGGTCTGTGGTTGCTTTTGTTTATTTATTCATTTGTTTAGTCACAGGATTGTCTGAGGCCTTGACAAATCTCTTACGCTACAGTGTCCTTTTTATAAAGTCTTCAGGCCTGTTTATATACAAAATAAACCCTTGTAAAGATATTGGGGTCTATTATAGAATCATAGAATCATCAGGGTTGGAAGAGACCTCTAAAATCATCAAGTACCACTGTAACCCCTAAAGCATCTGTTTACTGCTACCATAATTCCAGAAATCTCATGAGATTGTAAGGATTGCAAGGATTCATGCTCATCTTGGCATTCTCACAGAACATCGACTGGTGATTTTGGGAGAGTTACGGTTGTTACCATTTGTGACAGGATCATGAAAAACATCCTGCAGTATGAGCTACACTAGATGAGCAGTTTATACATGCTTTTGCACTTCTGCCTTTTCCTTTCCTTCTATTTTTTCTTACTAATTAGTTCTTTTAAGTTGATGTGCCTCTTGGGGAGTGGGTGGAAAGTTCTCAGCTAACTCACATACGAGACAAATGTAGATACTGATAACTGTGAATCCTTTTCTGGTTTACATTTTTTAGTATATAAAAACTCAAAATTATACATTAAAGAAATAAGCAAGGTGGGAAAAATTTGTTTCTAATGAATAAATAAAGAAGTCCTTGAAGACATTCACTATCAACTACTGACATTTGGTAATGTTTCCAGCAGATGAGGTTAGGTTTGGTTCAGTTCCTTTACTGTCAGTGAAACAATTTTAGATTTCAAATGAAGAACTGTAGAAGTTCAGTGAAGCTGTAGATAAAATGTGTGATATGCTGTATCTTTACATATAGGAATAACTTCAAGCCAGTTCTTACTGAATTTTATGGTAAGAGTTCTGCTAATTTGAAATATGACAATTGTAATTGTCTGCAAAGAGAGGATGGTGTCAGAAAATGTGAAAAGCAGAGTGGATGCTACTGGGGTGACTTGGGAGTCACAAAAATCAGCAGTTACCAAGGTAATTCATTTAACACAGGAGCTAACATACTTGTTAAGTGCCAGACCTCATTATGAGATAATTACAAACCTACCCCCTAATAGTTTGAGAGGAGATAGCTGAAATGTATTTTCTTTCTTCAGGGAGAGGAGGCAGTGTGATAAAATTAAGTGTCATGTTTAGGCAAGAATTACTGGTCTCCTGCCGACTATCAGTGTCAGAGGCTCTTCTCCCCAGGTATCATCCTAACCAAGAAATTGCCTGGTTGAGTTGCTGCAGCAATGCACCTTGTGCATTTTCTGAGAGATTGTGTAAATCCCCCAGAAATCCTTCCCCAAGGCTTTTTGGGACAGTACAGACCAAGCTGTGGATGCTGTGTGGGGCAGGTGGGCAGGACCCACACTGATGGGATGGAGGCAGAGGTGGTCCTGCAGCCAGGGGTTCTGCCCTGCATGTGGGTTGAGCAGGGCTGGGCAGCTGCCAAAGGCATAGACAGCATGGAATGAGTGGAGGAGAGAGCATCATGCAGGGCTGGCTCAGGAATGTGTGCCTGGAGCAGGTTGATAGCCATAGTTCTGGTGACTGTCCCCCAAAGTGAAACAGTGCAGAGTTGATACTGCGCAGAGGCAGAAGGATTTACCCACGGATGAACAGCAGCGGGAGGAAGTAGCCTTTAGTCTCTTGACTTCATGGTTGACACCTCTGATACTTGGGACGTTGCCTGGTTTGCTGGGGGGCTGTTGATTTCTTCTTTCTCTGCTATATATATTTTCTTATCTCTTGCTTTCACCCTAGAGGTACTTGGCCCTCTTCTGCTTGACATCTAGTGTCACACATCTCTAAATGCAATTAAATCTATGTGGCTGAGTGACACAACTATAAATATGTTCCTACATTTTATCCCCTCCCTCATTTCTCCTTTTCTTCTCTGTCTGACATGGTTTTTAATTTGGGAAATCCTGTTTAAGGATTTCTTTTTGTCTGTGTCCTATTATAAAGCATGTAGCCACACACTTCATTTTAAGCATGGACTTGTGTGTATTTTGCAGCCTCACCTTCTATGAAGCACAACCCTAACAATCTCCAGAGGTGACAGTCCAGGCTCACGTGCAGTTGTGAGCTTTAGTCTGGACTTCAGTATGCACAGAATCAAGCCCTTAGTTTTAGTTAGATCTTAACCAGAGGACTTTGGATACTGGAGAGAACTTCATATGGGTTGTGAGAAAATAGCAATTTTGCTATTTAGCTTTCAGCAGATGGAAAAACAATGGGTATTTAAAAGCAAAACATATGAAAAAGCACCAGCAGTGTTCTTGTCTCTTGAGCAAAAGTTGCATACTTTAACAAAAATATGATGGCATTTTCAAAACTTCAGGCCAATATTTCTACCTAGGTATTTTCTCTGGTGTTAATCCCTCCTAAAATATTTTGAAATGAGCATTGAACCAGCATTGAAAACGCAAACAAGCAGGTCTCAGGAAAGACTTTTAATGTGGTTATTTGTGTGTAATCCAGCTGGATGAAGTGACACGTATGAAATGATGATAGTAGAGAATGCACTCGCCTTCTGTTTTTTTTGCATTTCCAAAACCAGTCATCATTTGGTCTTATTTTCAGTGTTCAGTTTAGTACTGCTCTGAGGACACAGTCTGGTTAGCAAAAATAACTTACCTGCATTGTTAAATGTCAGGGCTGAAAGTTAAGCAATCACAAGATTGGTATTTGGCTTTAAGGCTGCAGCTTACTGTCATTCTGTCCCTTTTCACTGCTGTCCACTTGCTTTTCAGCAAACAGTGGACAGGCTGGCTATGTGCTATGAGCTATCCAGGGCATGAATCCAAAACACCAAGTTGACTGCCCCTATGGCTAACCATATGGGAACCTTAGCTATGAGAATTGTCCTCCTGAAAGTCCCTGAGCCATGGTGGCAGGCAGCAACTCGCTTCTCCTTGCCACAAGTGTAGGGAAATGGAGCAGGATGCTAACTACTGAAATGCTTCCCCTTTTGGTTTGTAGGTGATGGTGGTGCACCAGCAATTAAGCTTTGACTATAAGAAGCAGGAGTTTAAACAGCCAGAGGTCATTGTGAAGTAGGCAGAATGTAATTTCCTAAACTGTAATCTGTTGAGAACTTCCACAGGGATTATTAACTCCTTCTCTTATGGAAGTTTTCACTGATTTGGGTTTGTTTGTATTAAAGGTTGGAAGCAGCTAAGAACTCAGCATTTATTTTTTTTTTCCAATTTCCATGTTATTACTTGCTATAGAATCTAATAAAATTTTAGGAGGCCCTGAATTCTGGTGGCCCTGTAAGTAGCAGGATTTCTTCACAGAGTAATCACAGTATGGGCACTGCTGCAGCCAGCTTTTCCCCATTCCCGTTCGCTCTGTGCCTGCCCACTGCCTGTGCCAGGAGCAGCGAGAGGGTCTGTGCCAGCTCCTTGTGGCACTCCATACCCCAGAGCATTACGGCAGCAGTGACCACGGCTCTGGGCAGAGGTGTCCATGTGAGTTTTTGGCTACATAGCCTGTGTAGCTCAGCCAAGTGAGCTGTAGCTGCCAGGACCTGTGGGCTTATGTTCCCACACACTGAATGGGTTTTACAGCCTTCCAATACCCAAAAAAACCCTGTTTGAGCCTGGCTTGTGTGTCTCCATGGAATGTGGTCTGGAGGTGTAGGTGCTACTTTAAACAAGCAAGCTGCAGGCAAATAAATTCATGTCCTGTATGACATGGCACAGAGCAACACACCAGGTGCAAACAGTGTTCTAGCAATATCAACCAGATTGTACTGGAATCCACAAGAGAAGAAAACAGGTGCATGAGAAGAGGAAAGTCTGTGAATAATCTTTTCAACTATCAAATTCACTTTATCATCTTTACTGAAGACTGCAATCCAAAGGGAATGCCCAGGTATAAACCTGCTCAACCCTGTCCTCCTTTATGTTAAAGCCACAGAGCAAGAGCTCAGAATGGCTGATAAGAGCAGTTTTGGAACAGCTAGTCAAAATGCAGAGAGAAAGATGCTCAGGACCTGGCCTGCTAGCAGAGAGAGGGAAGGACATGTCTAAACATCCTCTGAAATAAATAATTGGTTCTGTCCAGCAGCTCACTGATGGAAGCAGCATCTGGGTGTCCCAGGGAACAGAGCTGTATGGATGAAGAGTGGGTGGGTGGAGTATCTGTCATAGAGTGGGAAGAAGATTATGAAATAGTGGAGGTGTGTTCCTTCTTCTCGACAGGAAGATTGGGATTGTCTTCTGCTACAGCCACAGAACACCCCGTTGGTAGCAGGACCCAGGTCCCAAGGCAGCAGAATCTCCACTGCTGTTCAGCAGTCTGGTGCATCAGCTTTGTGCTTCAGCTTCTCTTCCTCTCCCTTTATAGTTCTTCTCTGTGCAACCTGGTCATAATCAAAATGATGACTTTTTTTTGAAATTTCAGCGGTAATAGAATCTTCCTAGAAGTAGCTTTTCGGAGACATGGAGGGAAAACTTGCAGACTTATTTTGAGACAAAAGTTATTACCTATGGCACATTTTTATTACCCTCTCAAAAACTACATAACCTGTTGTGCTTTTTGCAAAGGTCGGTATTCAAAGACTGGGTCTAGGAGGCTTCTGTGTTGTCTTCCACTGATCCAACAAAGGACATCTTGTTTATCTTTCCAGCTTTTCCTTTCACATGTAGCTGCAATAGGAAGTTTCTCATTAATAACTCATTATTGCATTTACATTTTGTATAAAGCAACCTACAAAAGTCATGTAGTAAATCCACTCACATTTTTATGTAGCTATTTTGAAGTAGCTGGACTGTCTTCACCATTAAGGGTAACCACAGACTGCTTTCTAGAATAGGTTTATGTATCAAGGTGGAATGTAACTTAAAAGGTAAACAAAGAGGCTTGGGGACTGAAAATATTTCTTTGTCTTGGGGATTTCGCTGGGGTCTGTCCTGTAGCTGAGGCTGCAGATACTAGGTTCTTTTCATACTGAATTATTCAATTTGGAATTTTACTTTTTCAGATCTCTGTTGAGGAACTCGAAAGAAATTTGATTATAAAGGTCAACAGGGATGCAGTTATGAAAATAGCTGTCTCAGGGGACCTGTTTACTCTAGACAGGGGAGTGTATCAGCTGAATTTGACAGTAGGAGGCATTCCTTTCAAAACAAAGGACCTTATTCTACCGGTAAGTATAGCATGATCACTTATGTTCCTTTGCATCCCTGAAGGACTTGATTTCATCTTCTCTTGGGGTAATGGAGGTCCTTCCTGAGAGCAGTTCATCCTGCCCTGAAACAGGTGGAATTATCACCTTCTGGATACAGCTTTCTGTCCATTGACTAGAGCAGGAGGAGCCTAGGCCAGTAGCAAAGTTGAGACTCCAGATTTTTTGATTGGTAAGTTTGGGTGAGATGTATCTCAGCTGCAGAGTTAGGGCACAGCAAAACTGGAGCACATGCCAAAATTCACAGTGGTCATGCTGGCTTGGAGAGCAGGAGTAGCCCGAGGGCAGGGGTTGGTGGGCACATTGCCCTGTGAGGGTGCCACTGTGCCTAAGTCTGGAACCAACGTCAGGGGCACTTTTTGTGTTGCAACCAAAGTTTGTGTTTCACATATAACATATCACAATTTGCTGCTTGTGTTTGCTGTTTCAGTTTAGTGAGACCCAAGGAAAAACAGCAGCTTATTTTTCTTTTTTCCCTCCTAATTGAAGTAGATACAGCATATGAATAAAAGTTAAGGCACTCCTTGGGTGAGATTGGATGATTGCTGTGTTTATGGAATAGTTGCTACTCAGGTTGGTTTGAATGTCCACCACAAGCAGAGTTGGCACCTTGAAACCCAAATTTGCATCTTTTTATTCCTAAATGAGGTGACAAGCTTGTGGCTCTGTGACTGGCAGTGCAGCAGCTGAGCCTCACAGCTCCTGTGCCTCACAAGAAGTCATTCAGGGCCATTGCATGTCGGAAACAGTAAGCCCAGGGTGTAGTCAGAATCTAGGATTGAGAGCCAGAAACTCCTCAGGTTTTTATCCTGGCTCAGACACTTAATTCTCTCTCTCCTTCAGTTAACTGGGGGTAGTGGTGCTGATTTAGAGGCTTTGCAAGGAGTCTTCTCTTTACACACTGACTGACACACATGTTGATGCTGACATTTGGTACAGGATAACCTAACTAGAAGCTGGAAGGAGTAAGGTATGTACAGAGCGGTGTGCCTGTCTTGTGGTGCAGGCACCCCTCTTTGACCCAGAACCCAAAATCTTACACTGTGTTCAGGTCCAATGTCTGTCCTGTGTGTCATGCAGGCTGTTTGCAATGACAAAAAGGATTGAGATTTTCAGCCTCAAGTTAGCCTCCAGCATTTGCAATGCAGAATGATGGAGCTTTGGCTATAGGTGGCTTTAGAAATAAGTTGTACTAATGATGGGCAGCACATAGAGGAGCTTGCAGAATCAATACAACCAAATCAGCATCTGCACTAGCTACTGCCCTTCTGTCCTGTGGAGACAAGCTGAGCTCAGGGGAGTTTCCTGGGGAAGACTGATCACTCACTAGCTTGGGATTGCAGGATTGGGGTTTGCGCCTATTGGTTTGCATGTGCATAACATGTCAACATTATATCTACTGTTTAGTATCATAATAGAACTCAGTATTCCCTTGCACCCAATTCTGCTTCACTGAACAGAAGTTTGAGGCATAAGATACTGCTTTATCTTCCTAGATAAACCCTCGTCTGGATGGTTGCATGCGAGCATGGAACTGGCTGAATGGGGAGGACACCTCTATCCAGGAGACCATAAAGATGAATGAAAAGATGCAGTGCTTTGCCATAGCAGGACGAGGGTCTTTCTATCCTGGCAGAGGTTTTGCTGTGTTTAATCTTACTTACAGTAAGTAGGCTGGGGTTCTTTATTTCTGATCTGTTGTCCTGCCATTAACCATACCTGGTTAATAAACAGTGTAAAACTACGTGTGTGCCAGACTCACTGTTGATTGATGCAGAAAAGACTAAACTTGTGGCTTATAGTGAAAGAATGATAGTTTTAGCCAGTGCAAATATGCCCAGCATGGATTAGGTTCTTTCTGTGTAGCTCCAGTAATACATTTCACACCCAGACTGGCTCCAGCTCACCCTCAGCCTTAGAGGCTTTACATCTCTCTGTCAGCGGCTTAGGTGCTTCCAGTCCTTACCATTGTTTTCTGCTCAACAGGAAGACCTGCAAGCCATACTGCTGTATCTTGAGTTTATGATAGACAGAAAAATTAACATTGTCCATTGTCTTGGATTCACTTTTAATCATGGGGTGTCATTACTTACACTTGGGACAAATGCACGAAGCATATCTCTGATAGAAGCCAATGAAATTGGCACACAGTAATAAAAAGTTTCCAACCAAACTTGTCCATACTAATGTAGCACTCAGAAAGGCACCTGTTATTGTTCTAGATTATTGTCTTTGTTTATCTGTGTAATCAACTATCAGTATTTCTGAACCTACACAAATGCTGACCCTCTATTTCAGTGTGGTGTGTAAGTCCTGCTCTGCAGCAGCCATCTGTTCAGCGTTATGTGGATTTTTGTGCTGTGCCATTGTAAATTAGGGACTACCAGGTGTCCACATGGATTCAAAAGTAAAGACAAGGCAGCATCTAAAGTGCAGGTGAAGAGCAGATGACAGCACTCAGCTGAGATAAGGCCTCAGCACTTTTTTT
>VZTJ01002134.1:274292-350806 GCA_013397795.1 Orthonyx spaldingii | reverse complement strand
TTTCCCTTTTTTTTTTTTTTTTTGCTTTGGAGTGGTAAGCTGTATGGAATGGATTATTGTATTTCAAGATGTGGTGAACTAGCAGAGCTAAGACTCTTGTGAAGGGGGGTTGCAGGAGCAGGACTGAGATCTTTGCAGCCTGCATTACCTTTTAAATTACAAGGGCACTGAGGCATTAATAAGATACCAGAAAGTTTAATTCAGGGTTCAACAGGTGAAATAAAACATGCCCCACTTCTGAGAGGCTGGTGATCAGGAAGAGTTTGAGTAGGTCATGAGTGTAGTATGCTTATATTTGAGTTTCATAAAGGCTTTCATAGAAATGTTTCCTGCATGTCAAATTTCAACTTAGATTTCTCAGTGATCTTTCGGCAGAACAGTTCAAAAATTGATTTTTGATTGACCTATCTTGCAGCAGTTCTTTGAATGTGTCAGATTGGTAACCATGGGAATTTGACTAACTCTTTGTAATAAAAAAGCTTAATCCTTTAACATTCTGAAAAGCAGGCAAATGCATAAGGTAACAAGAGGAAAGTGATGCCATTTTCTTGTCTGATTTTATGTTCAGGTGCTCTGGAATTATATTTTTTTTTAATAAAAGAAACGTGGCAGTCCCTCCATATGCTCATCTGTCTATGCTCTTCTCCAGAGAGAAATTGAACACCTTGCCTATTTGACAGATTGTCCTATGCATTTCTTTTTCTGCAGTGCGACCTTCTTCTGGAAATGAAACCAAGACAAATTGGGAAATTGAAGTAAATGCTGTAATTCAACCAGCAACAGATACTGGTGTGCTGTTCGCCCTAGTTACAGAAGAAGCATCTGTCCCTTTATCACTATCTCTGATTGACTATCACTCCACAAAGAAACTGAAAAAACAGGTACAAATAAGTATCTTTGTAGAGAAGTTTCCTTGCTGTTTCCTGGCAACTGGAAGTCATTTTCAAAAGCAGTTGTCAGGTTTGCTGCCTGCCTCCTTATTTGTCCCACCTGTTCAGAGCATGGTCTGAAACAACAGTGCTTGCCTGACACCGAAGTTCTGCTTCTTACAGGTGTGTGTCAGATGCTAATAGGGATCTCTTTGCAAATGTGGTCTAGGTAAAAGATGGAACTGCTCTCTTGAATGCTGGCATACTTTTTTTTTTCTGGCACAGAAACTGTTTAGTGCCATAAACCACGTATTTCTGTTCTCACTTATCAGTAACAGTCCCAAAGTAGCCAAGAGACAGGCTTTAGATGTGGGAAAGATGCTGGGAGAGGCCAGTTATGGTGGAGTGTTGAAGTTACTATCAATGGTATTCATAATAAAGGGCTAGAATCTGGCATTACACAAGGGTAAACCAGGAAGGGTTTCACTAAATCCCATAAGCCAACTTTTCATTTATAGTACAGCAGCTCCAGTTGATTTGGTTCCAGTGCAATATAATGACTTCTGCAAGAACTCCACTAAGAACTCTCTCTGAGAAAACAGAGTTTCAAGAATTAGTCCCACTGGTTCATTGGTTTTTCATCTATGCAAATGAGCTCAGAAAACAATCAGCAATAATAAGCCTAATCCTCTGGAGGCTCTCCAAAATATTTGTAATAAAGACCACACTGGGGTCATCCTGGTACTGGGTAAGTGTGGCTAGATATTTTTCTGCTCACTGCCTGTTTTTCTTTCTTTCCCTTGCTGTCCAGTTTATCATCGTAGCCTTGGAGAACACAGTTGTGTCCAGACTGGCAATAAATCTCTGTGATAAGAAGGAACACTCTGTAGATGTCCTCCTCAAGAAAGATCACTTATCCCTGAAGGTAGATGGGGTAGCAGGAGAGAGTGAACTAAGCATCTCTGAGCTGGAGGACAATCTGTCCATCTTGGAAAGCTCTTTGCAGTCAACAAAGACATATGTAGGAGGATTGCCAGGTGAGCCTCCAATTTTGTACCATGGTCCACAGACTTCCAACTCACCTTGTTGGGCTGGGAGTCAGGAAAACTGTTTTTGTTCAAGCTGTGAGACTCCTTCTCTGTTTCTGCTTGAGCAGGCTTTGTCTGCAGTGTGGGCACATGAGCATAACGGATCTGGGGTTGCACTTTCCTTGAATGATTGCGTCCTTCTGAGGACAGCTGGAGGCAAAAATAGAAAGACGAGGTTTTGCTTGTTCATCAATAGGAATGATTTAGCTGAAGGATAGCTGTAAGCTGGGTCATTATCTTAAACCTGGTAAAATCCGTAGGAGCTGGACTGCAGGTTCCTGCAGTGCTTCATTAATGTAACAAACCTGTGGGAGCACTCCTTGAGGGGAATACTAGGGCCTCAAGTTGTTTTGCCTGAACCTTTGGAAGCCCCGTGTGGTGATTCTCCCTGGCTGATGCTCTCTTTGAACTGCTGAGAGCATGACACAGTTAACTGACTGCCTCCCAGCAGAGGGCATGTAGAGCACAACCAAGGGGTTAACACCATTTATGGCTTCTCTGGCTTTTCAGCAACAACAGGGTTTCTTCTGGGAGGTCAGTTTGCTCCTCTCTTCTGAACCTGTAAAATCAAACTTTCATCTGAATTACGAATTTTGGCCAAGTTTGGGAGTTTGTTTCTTGTTCTGGCTGAACAGGTTTATCAGTCCCTTCTGCTGAGAAATGCTATTAAGGAAACACGTATGTCTCTGATGCACATGATGCCAGCAGCTAAGCAAAATCTTGCCTTTACTTGCCCAAGCAAGGGAGAGGCACAAATATTGGCCTCTTGATAGGTGCTGAAGCAGTCAGGCTGGAACAGGGTGGCTCAGGTTCCACGTGTACTAGGACACATTTTGAGGCTGTCCCCACCATGAGCAAGAGTTTGCAGAGCATTTATGCTGATGATGCAAATTGCTTCCAGTCACACCTGAAAGGGGAAGGCCACATACTCTGGAATATTCATACACTGGCAGGAACAAGGCTGAAATCCCAAACTTGGTATTTTCCAGTCTCAGATTGAATTATCCAAGCTGGCCATTGCACAGGCAAGAGAGGTTGCCTGCTTTCTTTTAAGTAGCTCTCAGATGCACAGCAGAGACTTCCACAGCTCAGAAAATCGTCCCGTTCTGTCAGTGTCCCAAGTTCTCTATGGTTTGCTTAGACTACCTTTGCTGGGTGCAGCACTGTTTTGGTTTGCCAGAACTAAGCATGGGATACCATGGCTGTGGCAGTTCAGACTCAGCTGGCCTCTGTCAGTTTAGCTGCTATCTCCCCTTTGATCTGTTGTGCTTGGCAACGGGAATTTCTGCCAGCACTCTGCTTTTGCCATTGAGAGGAACCCAATGCTTGCATGAGAAACCCTGTCATTTGCCAAACAAATAAACATTTCAGCACTTCAGCTGGATTACTCACTCTGGGTTAAGTAACAATACCGAATGGTCAGATCTAAAGTGAGTTTGGCTCATTCAGATTTTCAAAACATTACGTAGTTTTTGGTTTTTCCGTGCTTCCATACCCCGTGGAAAAAACAGTATAGTGGTCAAACTTCACGTCTTTATTCCATTTGCCACAAATAAAGAAAGAATTCTGGATCCAAATATGGAATATGTCTGATCCTAAGCACAGTTAATGTTGCAGATGTGGAAGAAATACTACTAAGAGTTTTAACAGATAAGAGGGAACATGTAGGCATTTATTGCATTTTCTATAGGCTTTTCAGGTCTGGTAAATCCTAAATTATGCAATTCATGTGATGCATAGGTGTTTTTTCAGGAAATATGCATTCCACCAGATGAAGAACCCTTTAAACTACACTTTCAAATCTTTACATGACCACATTTCAGACAGATCCATTTCTAGTCATAGCAGAAAATGAAATATTTCAGGTGATTTGCAACTACAACACAAAGAAAAAAAAATAATTTTTTTTTAATCTCTTACAAATCCATCTGAAAGCCCACACTGTCTTTCAGTCAGCCCTGTGGCACATGTAACAGCCGTCTTCTTGATTCCGTAGACGAGGCTTCAAGCTGTTAAGCCACAACTTCAACTCTTTCTGACTCAAAATTTAGTTTACATTCATGTGAGGTATTACAAAAGAGATGCTACATTCTTTTAAGCAGACTTTGCAGATAAACTTTGGTAAATGGGGAGAAATAGGAAGTAGATAACATCATTAGTTAAAGCAACTACCGAGCAATGGTACTTCTCACTCAGGAAGCTGAAAATATTTATAGTATTTCTTCGTAGCTTACACATCTCCCAAAAATATTCTTTCTCCCACTCAGTCCTAGATACTGTCTGAGCTGTGTCTGATCACATCAGCCCGGCATATCTCCAGTCGGGACAATTTAAATTTCATATAATCTTGGGGTAACAGGACAACCTATTGTTCAAGTTGTCCTTGCTTCGATGTAAAGATAAATGGTTATTTAGCAACCTGAATCACTGTGAAGTTAAATATGCTTTGAGACGTTTAGTATTTTCCATTGCACAACCAGTTTGATTGGGTCAGTTTTGGGTTGTAAATAAAGTAATGACCTTTGGGGAAAGGTAGAGGACACAGCCCATGTAGATTTTCCTGTTGTTATGTTACTGTGTGGGGGTTTTTGTTTGTTTACGATCAGTGTGTATATGATATTACAGAAGTTAGTAGTAAGACTGGCTAATTTCCTCTAGTCTATTGGATTGTGCTTAGTGTCTTCTTCCTTGCCATCTGTTTTCTCCCTCTGCTAAACTGATTAAAAGAACATCACCAGTGGATCTCCATGGTAAAAATTAGTCTCATTAGTCTGACCAATGCAACTGATGCATTCCAGGCCCTTTCTGATGAAGGCCAGCAACCTCACTGTGCTTATACACAGCATAATCATGGTAAAAATGAGTCCAGCAAGTGGTAGAGGCTGCATATGGGAAGTGCTTTCCTGTCATAAACTTCTTCCTATAATCTTTTGGAAGCTATTTTGAAGAGAAAGAGCATTAGAGGAAGGTCTAACATCTACACCAATGTCAAAGCAGAGGGTTTGGAGATGGAGGGGAGGAAAACATGGAGCTGGAAACAGTGTGAACACATTGTGCCACTGCAGTGAAGCCGTGCTGCTGTGCAGCACAAGGTTTCATGGTTTCATCAGCTCTGGAGGCCTTGCAGAGACACAGAGCAGCTGCGGAAAGGTTCAGCCTGGGAGAAGCAGAACAGAGCACCAGAACAGATGGTGTTTTCCTCACGTCTGGGATTGTGCTCTTGCCTTCTGGCGAGAGGGGCAGGGGAGGTAGAAAGCCTAGCATGGAAAGAGGTGAGCTTGAATTCATTGAGGTGATAGCCATCTGAGCCTAGGTAGGGCAGGTATTTAGTTAAAAGCAGCTGTCAGAGATATTTATCTCCCCTTTCCGACAGACGTTCCTGTCACTTCCACTCCGGTCACCGCGTCCTACCACGGCTGCATGACCCTCAAGCTGAGCAACACGGCACTGGACTTAGATGAGGCTCTCTACAAGCACAGTGACATCACCTCACACTCCTGTCCTCCAGTCGAGGAGGGTCAGTAGGTACCACTGCAATGCGAAAGTTTTATACTCAGAAACTTTCAATGCTTTTCTTTTTTTAAAAGATATAAATTATTCAAATCTACCGCACTGCGTGCATAGTTTCTCTTAAACACTGAAGTTATGTAGAAGCTACTGATCCTTATGTCAGATTGATTATTGAAATACTTTTTGCTTTGAGGTTTAAAGGTTGTAATATATTTGTAAATAGTTCAGAAGACTAATATTAAATAAGTCAAAAGTACAGAATATACTGAAAGTGAATGCTATCTTCAGACTGTAAGAGGCAGTTTCATCTGTAATGTGGGAAACCTGGTAATATATGAGTGTGGACTGGAAGAAAAATAATAATTCTGTATTATTTTTTATTACCAAACACTGCTTTCTGATTTGCAAAATACGAGAGAATAAAATATTTACATTCAAGTTTTTAATTTACCTGTACTGAGATTATTCTGTATTCTGGTATTTGGAGACAATGACTTAGGCTGTACCTGATGTAGAGGTTACACTAGTTGGGGGAAGGAGGGGATGGGAAGTGGAGGGCTGTCTGGTTGGTTTGGATTTTATTTTTTTTCTGGAGGTGGGGGGTTTATGTGCTTACATCAGTATTTTATATCTTCTCAGCTGCAGAGCAAATGGTGGCTGCTCTTCTCATTGCTGGAGTTTCTCTTTGTGGTACCACAGAAAGAAGACTCAGTTGTGACCTTTAGAAAAACTCATGGTCAATAGAAAATGGAAAGCGAAGTTGGGTCAGCAGGAAACATTTAGGAGAAAAGACTCAATAAGCTGAAAGCCATATGGCTTTTGTGTCAATAGCTGCTGGAGCAAATGATGAGGTGTTGAGAATTGGGGAATATTATCTGGTGATGACATATTTTTGCTGCTGCATTTTTAGATTGGCTCATTCACTGTGAGCCCAGTGGGAGCAGAGAAGCCTGAGCTGTGAGAGTTAGCCAGGCTGAACTGCATGAGGTGAGAATATCTGTGGGGGTTTATGCAGGAGAGGCTGTAGAGCCATAAAGTGCAGTCAGCCTTTCAGCTATCCTTCTGAAGTTGGGATGGGCTTTGCCTAGCCTGCTCTGAGTCACTTAAATCTTGTTTTATATGGTCCTTGTCTTGCATCAAATTAATAAACTGAGTAACATTGGTATATGCTCTGGTGCAAAATCCAAGTCCTGGGTGGCTAAGGTTACACCATCCTTCAGAGCATTAACATGGAGAAGGTTTAATTCTACATGGTCTTTTATAAATTATTCTTGGCCAGTCATGTTATGTTTTCCCTAAGCAGATAAGGAGATGACACATTAGTCTAATAATCCGCATGTACAACATCTGTGACCAAACTGTGAAGATACAACTGTCCCAGAGGAAAAGATGTAAGAGGGGGAAGACTATTCCAAGCATATTTTCTGGCAAGAATCCCTGCTTTATTTAGCAGAGAAGAGGAAGGTACTCTATTAGCCATTAGACATGGCATCATAGCTCCTTATCATGAGCAAATTCAACCAGCAGTGTAGAAAAGAACATAACTTTTATCACTTTCAACCAACCTACTCATTTATACTTGGAGAAGGACCAGTTGTCAGGTCTGACCAGACGCAAGTTTGAAAGGAAATTTCCCACTAGACAGTAATAACTGACTGGCAGACTGTGCATTGATAAGAAAACCCAGGAGCAGTTATATGTTTTTGCTTTTTTTTAATTGAGGAAGGGAAACCATGTTGTTCCTGAAAGTGCTTTATGTTACAGCTGGTGACTCTGGATCAATTTGTGATTTGATGGAGTACCCAAGAAAGATTAGTATTTTCAGTAAGAGCTGGAAATCCTGAAGACACTGTTTAATAAAATGTCCACACTGCAGTGGTTTATTTTCTGTACGTTTTTCATAGTTACTTTATGGAATACAGCTCTGTGCTTGTTGTGGTTAATGTTCTTCACAGTAGCCAGTAGGACGGGGCTGTAGTTTGGATTTGTGCTGGAAACAATGTTGGTAACTCTGGGATGTTTTAGCCACTGCTGAGCAGGGCTTGCACAGTATCAAGACCTTTTCTGTTTCTCAGCCCACCCACCAGTGAGGGGTGCACAAGGAGTTGGGAGGGGGCACGGCTGGGACAGCTGATCCCAAGTAACCAGAGGAATATCCCACACCATATGGCCTCATGATCAGCACATAAAGCTGGGGGAAAAAAGAGGACGGGGAGGGACATTCAGAGTGATGGTCTTTGTCTTCCCAAGTCACCATTACATGTGATGTTGCCCAGCTTTCCTGGGGTTGGGCAGAGGGCTGAACATCTGCCTGCTCACAGGAAGTGGTGGATGAATTCCTTGTTCTGCTTTGCTGGTTTGTGCAGCTTTTGCTTTACCTATTAAACTGTTTTCATCTCAACCCGCAATTTTCTCACTTTTACCCTTCTGATTCTCTCCCCAATCCCAGCAAGGGAGAGGGAGTGAGCAGCTGCCTAGGCTGAGTTGCCGGCTGGGGTTCAACCACAACAATCTCCCATCTTTTTAACTTGAAGTGACTCTACTGAAAATAAGTACAGACTCAGAAGACACCTATTTTTAAACAAAGAAGATGAAACAGCCCTGTTTTACTCTATTCTTTTCAAATGAAGCATGCTAGCAAAATAGTTTTATGTGTGGTATTTTTGTAAAATTTCTGTGGTAGTTCCCAAGAAACTACCACGTGACATAAATGAATCACAAACATGTCTGACCTTTGTGTTAATGTAAGTGACACTATTTATGAAGCCAGAATTATTTTGGGTCCTGGAAATGTGAATCCTGTGGTACGTTATGGTACTCTGCAGTTCCATACCAAATGTTCTGTGTACAAAAGCATTTAATTTTCTAGTTCACAGCAGAAATTGCTCCCGGACTTTGCATATGTGTGCATGTATGTGAAGATATTTTGCATGGACCACAACGCACCCCAACTCAAAATGTGGTTTAGAAGAGAAACTCAGAATTTCTCAGTCTAGAGAATGACAGAAGAGGGGTAGGTGGTTGTGTAAAGGTGATTTTTTTTAATACCCTATAGCAGTACCACACTGGAGAAAGGCTTCAAGGAAGAGGTTGCTGCAATAAGCATTCCTTCATTCTTTCTCAGTCACTTGCTTCAACCCAAGAGAAACATTGATTTTATCCTTGTTCAGCTAGGTGCTCAACCCAAAGGGATCAAGTCTCTTCTGGACTTTGAATCCTTCAAATGAACCCAGGCGGTTCCCCTCATAGTATTCATAGCAAGTAAAAAGAAGTAAATGTGTAGCTTCACTTAATTCATAATCAGAGTGACTGTGCTTTTCACAGCATGTATTTGCACAAGAACTAAGCATTTTGGACACGTTAAATTAATGTTTAAAACAAAATCAATGGTCTCTTCTCTGACTTCTGTTTCTCTCAGCCACATTTGTATAACTGACCTTGTCAACAATTCACGTAAGGCACCTCATCGCTGATCACTGGCCTAAAACTTTGCATCTCAGAAAAACCTTAATTGAACAAAAGGTGGCTTTTATGGTCCATATAAATGAATCTCCTTATGTGTATTAGTACTGAATCTGCTTTTTATTCATAGAGGTACAACACATGAATTAACAGAAATTTCTTGGAAGTTGCAAAGTATTATGTAAAAGGATGATCATTCTTTGTTCTCTTTGAAGCAGATCTGATGGTGTCACTTCCTTTCAAAGGAAACTGTCAAGTAAGCTGGTTTTGTTTCTACGGTTTTTTAAAATATCTTCATAATACAGAGCAGCTGCTTAAAATGTTAATGAGAAATACCTTCTGTTCCCTGTTTTACTCTTTGGCATTTCAGGAAATTTCTAGAGCTTCATTGCTGTCTAGACTGTCAGATCTATGGAGTAAGCAGCACCAACGCCCTTCCTGCAGGAGCAAAATGCAGTGAAGGGATGCAGCATTTAGAGGAGTTTTCATGCTGGTTTTAAGTACTCCTGTCCCAAAATATGGCAGGTGTGTGCCAAAAGGAATCCCAGCTAATGTGGTGCACAGTGAGGTAGAAGGGTGCAGACAACAGGGACATGGCTTTTTTCCTGTCAATGGCACTACCAAAGGTAATGTTGCTTAGCCTTTGGAGAAAATAAATAAATTAAAAAAAGAATTAGGCCCCTTCCTTCACTCTGTTTCAGTAATTGTAAAATGCCTGCATCAGGTCTTGGATTAATTTAAAAATAAATAAGAGGCATTTAATCTAAAATGGTTTTGGTTGTGGTGCTCTTTTGACTAGAAAGAAATTAATTTGAACACTAAAGTGCAGCCTAAAATACACATCTGCAAATGGCATTTTTAGTGCATTACTGTGACATTTTATTATGCAGACTAAACTGGCATAAAGTTCAGCTAAAAAAGTCCCAATAGAATTAGCTTTTCTATCTGAAACTTGAAAAAGGAAACTTTGTAGGGTACTTCTTCCTTCTTCTGTTCTTTTGTTTTCCTTTTCGTTTTGTTTTTGTTTCTGTCCAAATATACACAGCCTTAGGTATAGTATAAATATACACAGTGAACTTTATTGTAAAATAATTGCCACACTTTATTGGTACAACACTTTCACCAGAGGGGTTATTAAACACTACAAGCAAACAAACTCTTACTACCCAAAATGATTGACTCAGAGAGCTCCCAGCTACCCACTCAGACAACACAGGCTAAAACCCCTCGATATTAGTGTATGAAAGCAGAACACATAGCCAGAGTGTTTTCTTCATTTTTCCTCTTGAAGAAAATCTATTCTGCAGTGCACCAAGAGGGAAACATCTCAGGCTTAGGGTAGCCAGAAAGTTCTACCACATCTGACTGCAGGCAAACTAAGTGGTGATTTGCCTGCCCTTACACTTCCAGGGCTCTGCCCTGCTCACAGGGAAATGTGGGTAAAAGTGGAGCAGCAGTAATACACTCTGTGGTGGCTTCCTTTGGGAAGCCTGGTGCCTGCACAGCACAGTTTCCAGAAGTTTCTTAAAAACAAAATAAAAGCCTACCAGCCACTAAAATAAATTCTTTGTTCTATGGTGCATATGGTGGAGGCTTTTCTCCAGGCAAGCAGTAAGTTGGTGTATAGAGGGCTGGAGCATTTGGGGGAAGACCATAGCTGGAGCTGGACTGAGATGGAGGCTGAGTTTCTTCTGATAAAGAAATGTCAGTAGATGATGTTCCTGGAAAATTGCTGGCAGGCTGTATCAGACAAAGAAAAATACCTTCTTCAGTAAAGGATTACAACCCCATTGCAGTTTTGTGTTGTGTGCCATGTGTTACATAATAAGCCCCATGATTAAATTTCTCATGCATTGCAGCACAACATTAGTTCTAAAGCACCTGCTTAAGTGTAGCAATGATGGTGTGTAGTGAAACAAGACAGATTCCATCTGTAACCCAAGCCATTTTTAACAGACATTGCATAGACAGCTAGGCAATAGAGCAGAACAGGAATTTCTGCAGGAAAAGATGCTTGGCTTCCTGGGTGAGGCACAGCACCTGACTGACTGATTAGGTTACATGTAGCTGCTCATTTCCAGGCATCACTGTGAAATTTAAATTACTTCAGATGTAATTACTCTCAGTTACAATACTTTCATAAATGCAAGGTCTTATTCCTTTGCCAAATGCAGATTCCTCTTAAGAGAAAATTTTACAGGTAGGCATGTGTCTCCCTTTTTGGCTGTCTCAGCTATGATGGGGCTTTAGCTGAAAAAGGCACAAAAAATAAATAGGGCTTAGGAAGCAGCCCATCTTCAGGAACAAGCAGGGTTCATTAAAAGAAAAAAAAATGCATGTAGGGAATAATATTCAGGATAAAATCCTACTACTGCTTTAAACCAAGTTTTGTCACTGATTTCAAGAAGGTCAGAGTTTCACTCCTCCCCTCATATGCCAGCACGTGTCAGTCTATGGACTTCAACTGAAGACCTGGGCTCAGCTCCCCTTAGGTCCAGACTTTAAGTTAAATTTAGGTGCCTGGAATTTAAAAACAGGATAAAGTAATCGTGGATCTTTTTCAAGAGAAATGAAAAATCTGGGCAAATAAATGATGCTCCCTGCTGCTAAAAAAATTAATAGCCACGATCTAGAAGGCCAGTGCCAGGGCTGGCCCTTGGACAATGGCATCTCAGAGCTGTCCAGGGCAGGCAGACCCCATGCCAAGGTGTTCACCTTCTCCATGGGTCTCCATGCTAGCAGGGGCTGCTGCCCTGGGTCAAATTCTCCTGGTCAAACAAGGAGAATGTTGTCCTGCATTTGTACCACAAGGTGACTTAGTGAGTGACAATGGGGACATCCTAACAGGAAGGCTGATTTTGCCCTTTAACTGTCTGAGGCAGTGCAGGTACACCGACAGACCTGCTAGATACATCAGCTCCAAACCTTGTTGTTGTGGGTTTGGGTTGGTTTGGGTTTTTATTTATTTTGAAGTTGTTGCTTCCCTCCCCTCTCAAACTGCAACCACTGCTTCCATCTCTTTGCCTGGGATTGCTTCTCCAGGGAGTTCTTCTCTAGCAGGAATAACTGGCACAACCCATAACTGCTGTCATCACCATGCCCAGCTAATCAGGACCATTACCTGCCCAGCTGGCAGGCCTGTTTCCAAGACTAGTTGTGGATGAACTGTACCAGTAAGGGATGAATTATTTTGTTGGCACGTGTCACAGGAAACAAAAGAAATGCTGGCTACATCTTTTCAAAATACATTTCTGCTATCACCCTTTCTTTTTGGTATTTGGCTGATTTCTTTTATAGATTTTGCCTCTCTGGCAAGCATTTATTCAGTGATACTGAATTCAGCAGAGGATCGGGAATGAATGTCCTATACCTTTTGCCTGAGATAACCCACTGGTGACTCTAAAGGGTAGACCAGGTTAAGCAGGGTCTCCAATTCTACGGACAGCTAAAACTTTAAGTTTCCCACATTTAAGTGTCCAGCCTTTTTGGGATGCCATGGGATATCCCAGATGCCCACACAGATGTGACTCAGGGACAATGGGACCTGAACCTGGATCCTCTCAGAGTGGCAACAGGGGACAGGTGGCTACTTGACCTCATTATCAGGCAGTACTAGATCCCTACATGCCAATAGCCCCTGTGTTCAGTCAGATGAATCCCAGACCCAGACTGGGATTAAGGACTATAACCATCTGAGCAGGGCTTGTGAAGGTCTGAATCCTGCAGCTTGAAGCACTTAGATGGAATATGAAGACCTCAGACCTCCAGCCCCATGGATTCAGCCCACAGCTCTCAAGCAATGGAAGCAGAGGACAGTTAAGCTTCTGGCTATTCCTAATCATTCCTGCTTCCATCATTCACCATTTGCACCTTTGAATAAGTTTATTATGATTTTTTAATCCATATACTGATGCAGAAATTACTTCTCTTCAAACTGCAACATAATGAGTTTCTATCCCCTTCTCTCTACTCTTGGCTATGTGCTAACTGAACTCCGCAGAACAGCACTGCTTTGGAGCTAAAAGCAAACAGAAAGAGATGGGAGGTGTTTTCTGTCTCAATCTGTGGTCTCCAAAAGTGCCTGGCCCCATTTATGTGAATAAATAAGAGTGTTCTCTGGCTGTGAATCCATCTGGCACAGCACATCTGACATCCCTACAGCTGAACTCACCACCAAGCCAGTGGGACTGTGTATGTGCATGCTCCTACTGGGAGTGGTCCATTGCCCTTGCCACCTTCTGACCTCTTCAGAAGTGTTGTTGGGAGACTGCTAGGTGGTCTGGGGAGCATGCAAACCATTCACTGGTGTGGGTGATCACCATGTCCCAGTACTGGTGCCTAGTACTGGCACATTCTGGCCTTGAACAGATGTAGCCCAGGAAGCTGTGGGGAGCTGGTCCACTGTTAGTTCATGTTAAACATGCAGTGTTTTCAAATAAGTATTGCAAAACCTGTGATATCTACTGGTCTAGCACTACACAGCCAAAGTATAACAAGCCATGGGATGGAACAAAACAGTCTTACTGTGCTTGAATAGATCTAAAAGCTCTACAATTGCTACAGGGTCTCAGTACACTCATTTACCAGCTCACCCGATGTTCATCACCTCACTCTGAAGGGAATAAAAAAATATAAGGAAACCCTATCCTTAGCACCACTTTGTGCATTTTCCAGGCCAGCTCTGATTGGACACAACACAGGCTTGGAGCATGACTCGCACCTCAGTCTCCTGAGGGAGGAGAAGCAGTGCTGACTCAGCTCATGCTGTATCCCCTCCCACAAGGGGTGGAAGCTGCACCTCTGGCATATCAATCAATCAGTTTCATATCAATCAGTTTCACAGACCTCTTATTCCCTCTCCTTTCCATCTGATGAGTTCTAATATACTTGCCTCCATATTAAGAGTAAAGTGGGCTAAGTTGTGTGAATTCTTCTGTCAAATCCTGTGTGTATCAGATGCTTTCTTTGGCTTCCCCAAAGGGAAAGTTGCTGCTTTATCTTGCCTAACATGGGGACTGTGTTCACCCTCATAACTACGTGTGCACACCCCAAATCCCACACAGGGATTCCTCAGCAGCAGGTAGGAGTTCAAAGGACAATCAGAGAAAGCCTGAGGTCTGAGAACAGACCAGAAAACTAGGCACTAAGTCACAAACCTGGGAGCTGGGATCCAGCTAAGACCCACCTCTGCAAAGTTTGTATTGAGTAGCAGCTTATGCTTTTCTGCTGGTGTAAGAAGGGTGTGGTTTTGTACTGTACCTGAAGAGGTAATGGGTAGGATGGATATGTAGAAATTGTTGCCGCGGAAGGACAGAACCCAGCGTATGTCAGGATCTGCTGGGCAGGATTGTACAGGATCTGAGGAGGAGGTGCAGCACTGAAAGCAATTTGGGACAGAGGTACCTGTTGAGCACAGAAGACAATATATCAGCACAATGTAGAGGGGGCTGGAGCAGGAACTGCTCCTAACACAAGCAACAAGACAATTTAACAACTTTCTATTTTCCAACACAATACCAGTAGCACAAAAACAACCAAGGAGCAGAAAGAATGAGAGAAGGGTGTATCTGGAATGATTTTTTTTTTTTTTTTGAGTAAAAATACACAGCTATTTTAATCTTCTTCCCTTGGAAAAAAGACTGCTGGTGCAACCCTAGCAACAGTTACAGAAGCACTGGCAGGATTCCAGATCTGCGACACCCTGAAGAACACAACATACAGCTTTGGCTGCCTCTTCTTACTTATTCCAGCACCAACACCAAGTCCTTCACCATTTGCCACAGATTCCTTCCAATAGCAGCTAACTGATGCCCTCATGTCTTTTCTCCCTGCATTTCTACACAGATTTACTTAGATCTCCATTTTCAGACCAGTTGCTCCTCTTTTACAGGTCCCTCTCACTTGGGAAATGGAGTTTGCTGCTGGCTCTCCAGCATCACTCTCGATGCGCATACCTCATTCCTACTGCATAAAATCCTTCTCCCATGGCTTTATTGGCATGTCCTTTAATTACAATGCAAAATGAAGTTTGCAGGAAGAAATAATATCTCATATTAAACTAGCTAAAAAACCTTGGTCAGGAAAAAAAGAACAGAAGCTAAATATGAAACAGGGTTTGTGTTAAACCCTAAACCCCTGTGCTATATATTAATTTGTGAAGGACAGCAGAGCGACAGAACTTTGTGAAATATTTTCATGAAATAAATCCAGTGGTTTCTTTTATTTCCTTTGTTTTGGTTAGCAGATTCCTCCACATGAGAGCATGGAATTTCTTTTCACTGAAATAATAAAATATGGTGGTTGCCAGACAAATGCTGAAAGCAGCAGCCAGGAATTTTTCTTCTTCTTTTTTTTTTTTTTTTTTTTTTTTTTTTTTTTTTTTTTTTTTTTTTTTTTTTTTTTTTGGCATTTCCTTTCAAATTTATCAGTGAGAGATATAAACCACTGCATCCTCTGGAGACAGTGTGAGATCTCTCTGTGACCGAGAAAGAGGAGTATTAATTGTGTTTGTACATGGAAAACATCATCTAGGTCACTGATGTACCACATAAGGTTACCTAACAATCTAGGCCTTTGTTTCCTGGAGAAATTTGGTATTTCAGGAGCTAGCATGGAGAAAGGCTGGGATCAAAGGCAGAGAGTTTATTTCATGGGAGAAGGCAAGTCTCTCATTTTCACGGCACCCTCCTCCAAACACTCTTATCTGCAAGCTACCCACCTTTCTACATGCCCTGCTGCATGGATATGGTGGGAAGAGATGAAAAGACACAGGAAAAGATGCCTCAGGAGTAGGGAAGAGCAGGTAACCTGCTTGCTTCAGACCCAAAGGTTTGGGGCCAGCGCCACAGCTCCAATGCGCCCTTCCTTCTTCAGAGGAGGGATAAAATCAGATCCTTCTGACATAGATGCACCAAGAAACACTTGTTTTGCCCACAGATGTGAAATACAGATGCCTGTTCTGCATCTGTCACCAACTTTCTGGTGTAGGTCTCTTTAGGTGCTGCTGTTTGACCCCCTTTGGCTTCTCCTTTTGGGAACCTCTCTCAATCCTCTCTCTTTCCACCCCTCCTTAGAGCAATGCTCTCTAATTGCTAAGGATGAACATCTCAAAAGTCCTGGACAGATTTGGGAAGTCATCCATGCCAAATCTACTAATCAAAGCACCTTATTATCAGGCTATCTGGTCTCAGTCCAGGGCCAGCAACAATTTGCAGGTACTGAAGTTGGTTGGATGCTTTTATCAAGCATTCCAGTAATTACTCTACATTAAATTACTCACCTAAAATACATGGGTAGGTTGAGACATTCTAAACTGCACCAACACCCAAGTCAAAGAGATAAGGAGCTATGAACTAGCCAGGGAGTGCTGCCAGTGTCAGCTCTCTGGCCTCACACAGACCTGCCAGAGAATTTATGTCTGAGCTCCAGCTACTTTTCACATCAGACTGCACGTTTAGCTGCATGAGTGCTAAGACATAAACCCACGACAAGCAGCTCAGTTATTAGGGGTTAATTTTGCTTTCCTTTTTAAAGCAGGGTGAGGGAAGAGGAGAGAGGATAAAGCAATGCTAATTAATCTGTTCAGATTCCTTTAAGGACTGCGAGAAGGAGACTAGTTAAAAAAAATTTTAAAAGGCATCCCCCTCCCAACCCCCCCATCCTCCCATCAGGACTATCACTAGTTCAGACTAATGCAGCCCTAAATTCAGGGCAGGCAGATTCCTTGGCAAGGTGTGTCAGAAAAATATCCAGAAGTCATCAGATGAATACTGGGAGAGGGAAGGGAGTTTCTAGATTAACTCAGCACCAGCCAGTGAAGTTTTCCATGTAATTCTTTACCTGAAGCTTCTGTAAGAAATAATCACAGTGTGTTATCATTTTGGGTACTTCAGCTACATCTATTTATGTAATATCTTAATCTGCTTTTTGTTAAAGGTGCCTTTAAGGTAACTGCCTCCATGTCCTGTATCCCAGCACACTGTAGATCTTAAAAGGAGGGTTCCTGTTGCAACCACTGCAGCTCCCCCAGCATCCTGCAGATCACAGAGGGCAGCCCCATGAGTGACACAGCAGCCACTGAGCTGACACCTTAGGGGTCAGGAGAGAATGAAATGTTTCCCACTGAGCCAGCACAGCCCTCAGGCAGGCAGCAAAACCACAGGGAGCGTGCCAGGCTCTGCAGGGAATTTGTCACAAGAAAGAAAACCTGCAACAACCAAAACAACTCTTTTTTTTTTTCTGTCCAGGAAATATGATGGGTTTAAAGGCAAGGGCACTGTTTTGCAAATTCTCCCCTTTGTAACATGTTTTGGCTGCCAGCATTCCCCAGAGATAAATATGATGTTTTTTTGTTTAACTAGTCAGCCTGGCCTTGTGTTTTCTGGAAGTCAATCCCAAAGCAATGCTGTGAGACATTTCAGGGGGCTTTACAGTTCTCCCTGCAAATGCCAGTGAGCATTTATGTGAGAAGGTGACATCCTAAAGCAAAGTAAGTAGCTCTCCCACATATTTTAATGGGATTTTTTGCTCTTTTTATTTCAGTCCCATACCCCTTTTTTTTCCTCTTCTGCCTTATGTTTTCTTGGCCCCTGTCTTTCCCCAAGAGTTACTCCTTTTGTAAGTAAAAGGAGCAGCAGATTAGCAAATCAGCTCTAGTACTAAGTCAAAAGAACCCTGAAAAAGCACAGGCAGGAGCAAGGGGCGGTCACTGCATTTTGGATTGCTGGTTTAGTAAGACTTTCACAAGCATAGCTGAGGTGACTGACACAAACTCATCTGTCCCTTGAACTATGACATCCTTTTTCTGCTCACACTGAGAGGAGACATTGAACAGCTTATTCAGATCAGGTTTTTAGCTGGAGGCCTGACAGACTCACTCCAGCTAAGCTTAGGGTCAAGCTGCACATCCACTGCAGCTGCAATTTCCTTCCATGGTTTTATGCCACCTGGTCAGAGGATCTAGACCGTGACCCAGGCTCTGCCTCCCAGCAAGGGAATGTGCCAGATCATGGAGACTGTAATTCTCCCAGGAACTTCTCCTTGGCTTGGTGTTCCTCACGAGCAGTGCATCAATGGCCCCACAAAGCACAGAGCTGTATCAAATCATCAGCCCAAACCTTATGTAAGCTTAGGTTTGAGCAAGACAGGTTAGGTGGACTCAGGCTGGCTCTCTGCACCCTTCCCACAGTTGCACTTGCACCCATCTGCTAGGTGGGAGAAAACATTTAGGGGCACTGAGCCGCAGGGTTCTCCCGAAGACTTACTGTAGATGATGGCTGCCTTCACTCCCCATGTAAGCTGCTCTTCCCCTTATTTCCCACTGTAGTCACTTCTGCTCCCCTTCTGCTCCTCTCACAGGGAGGGGATGAATTAAGATGGGAAAACTGTTTCTACTGCCTTTGGGCAGCTGCAACTCTTTACTGACTGGCTGCAATCTGTTACCAATTGCTTGCAGGAGTCCCCTACATAAAGGACAGCTCAGCTGCACATTTCTTACATGTGATAGCTCAGTGTGCCTGTTTGGCTTAAGCTAGACAAAGGAGTATTTCCAGGAAATTTTGCAACTCTTAACAAAGGTGAATTTCAAATAATTCATATGGCCCTGCTCTACTTTAAGCATGGTTTTAAGCACCCAACACATGTTGTAGATAGCCTGGGCATGCTTGCTAAGGAACGCTGTGAGGTCAGAGCTGGGCCTGGATGGCCTCCAGTCTGACTGGGTCCTTGGCTCACTGGGTGCCAGTTTTGAACAGCCCCTTCCTGCCAGTCTGCTCCCCCTCCTGTCCTGATGTACATCTCAGCTCTCTCTCTTGCTTTCTCTTCCCTGCTCTCTCTCTTTCTTTTGTTCATTTCACCCATCTTTCTATTCAATTTTCTCTTCTGCAATAGTCACCAGATACATCATAGATTTAAGATGACCCACGCTGCTATCACACCTCCCTTTGGTTCCTCCATTTCATTCATCTCCATGCCTCTGCCCATTTAGTTCTACTACTCTCCTGACAGCCTAGTAAATCATGAGCCCCTTGCTTGGTCTTTAGGCATTGCTTTAGCAAACATGACCACTGATAGTGATAATCCCAGGGACAGCAACTTCACCCTTTGATGTGTCAGAAAGTCTAGGCTTATGATGCACTTTATTGGAGATTCCCTCCCACCACACAGTCCCTTCTGAATGCTGTGGTGCACATCAGCACAACATGGTGGTGTGGCACAGGGAGTAGTTAAAAGGTGGCATTCCTTAGTGGAACAAAAGAGGATGTTAAATTGTCCCGAGCACACAACTGTTTAAATAAAAACTTGCTTGGTACTTCAGAATTCATCCACATTCTTGGGGAAAAGAACTACACAAGGCTAAACAGTCACACCAAGGACTTGACTTTTGCATGTTACCTACAAACTAGCTCAGACTCTGTGCTGGCCCGCATGTTCAGTGATGAATTAGAAGAGAAAAAAAAATGCCACTAAGTGAATTGCCAGCATTTGTTCACAAGGTTGCAGTTTTTTCTTCCATTTATGTATTTGACCAGACTTGACCCACATAGCTGTGAACAGCTGGCAACAGCTTTGCCTAAAGGTATAAATCCATTAGAGAGGCTGTATTGCTAAGGGACAATGACTCAAAACATTTCCCCCTTTGTGGAGACCCCAAGGTGCTCGGTTGAGATGGGGGAGGTGAACTTTTGTGTGTGTAATGGCTAAACGTCTGATCTGATAAGGCCAAGGGTGAATGATGGGCTGTGAGTGAGAGAGGAGCTGGATCCTGTGGAGACAGATTGTACCCATTGTCATGCTAAGTTGTGCTCCCTGGCACAAACCACTGCGTTGTGGGCCTCCCCCTCCTACCCCAGGGGAAGTACCAGGAAATTCAGGACATTTGCCTGTGGCCTCAGCGTTTTTATCTCTGCTGATGGGACATAACTGACTCAGCTGCACTGCTAGGATGGGCAGCTGTGTTGTCTTAGAAGGCCTCAAGGAGTCCCAAAGTGTCCCGTGATTCACTTTATTATATCAAGCTCTCCACCTGGTGGGAGGTACCTCAGCATTCCCACCAGAGTGAATACAAACCCAACAGATGTTGTGTTCTGGGGATTTCTCTCCACCACATCTTCAAGTTTTCCTCCACCACCAGATGGATGTGGTCAGCGACCACTACTTTGACCAAGACTGCACAGCAACCAAGTCTTGTTGCTTGTGGGTGGTGAGATCCTCACACTCTTGTCCTTTCTCTCTCTCTTTCTTCCTTTCCCCTTGTGTGTGTCTTTGGGTGATGTTGTTGGACTTTCATATCACAACACTTTCATGTTGTACTACTATAGATAATACCCACTAAAATGGCTCCACACCTGCTTTCCTTTCCTTTCTTATAGAAATTGTTCTATATTAACCCCACATTGTTTATTTACAAACACTGATCATTCTGCCCCAAGGGAGCTATTAACAAGAACCTAGATTACACTCGCCGCCTTCAGTGGCTCATAATACTCCAGACTCCCACAACACCCAGGTAACACATTTAAAGCATCTCCTTTGTGCATTTATAGTTCCTTGGTTTTAATTTATTTGATAATGCCAACAAGCAGAGAAGTCCTCATATAAGACTGTGAGCCTTACCATGTCTTTAAAAGCCCCGAGAATGGCTGCCGTGATAATCCCCAGAAATAAGCCGATGATGTTGAGGACTGTGGAGGACCACAACAGTCTGTACAGGTGAACCACGTCCTGACAGCTGCTCACGCCGAGAAATTCATAGTAGCTGGAGGACTGGTCTGAACTGAAAGAGAATGCAGACAACGTCGCTGCGGTGGGAATGGTTTTGCACATAATACAGAGCACTACAGGATCTGACTCCTTCCTGCTTGCTTTCCTCTTTGGCAAAGTACTACATCCATGCTCCCACCAAAAACTGCTCAGAAGAACTGGAGAAAGCTCTGCTGAAAAACTGGCTCTGCTAAGGTCCGCATCAAATGTAGCACAGCTAATGCCAACTGTAGTTTGGCTGATTGGAGGTGGTTACCAGCATGGACTCTTCTTTATTTTTTTGTTCAGTGTCTCGAAACAGAGACTTGGCATATTCTTGGTATATGGATGTTGCCCTTGTCATTTAGCTACCAGATAAAGCATGCTTAGCTTGGTTTTTTTCCCAGCTCACCTAGAAATCTGCTGGCATGTCAGAAATTGGGGAAGGCAAGTTGCTTAAGTATTATTTCAACCACAGGAAGGGAGGTATTGCCAGCTGGCTACATTTTTTTATGGTGCCTGTTGTTCCAAATTAATACAATACAGTACAGTATAAAGATGTGTCTTTATACTCTGGATTGTCCTATCAAGAATTTTTTTTTTTTTTCATATTTCTACCACATTGGTTATTGTAAATCAGGCATGTGGTAAAGTTACTCCTCGTTGTCTTGCCAAACGCCAGAAATATCCTACTGCAAGATCTGAAACCACAGGTTCCTGCAGTTCTTTCCAGTACCTGCCTTAATTCTAGCCCATTAATGAGCTCCTAGGGCAGCTATTTGAATTGGAAAGATTTTTTTAAATGCCAAGCCTGTTTCTCCACTGTTAGGAAATTGCCATCCAATTATGGTGGAAGTGAGTAGTTTGTGTTCACTCTCCTGTTCCTCCATCCCCAGTGCATGGGGTAGCAGTGGAGGTGATAGTTAGGGAAAGCTCTGCAGACCAGTCCACAACATTTCTAGGAAAAACCAAGCCAGGCACAGTAACTTCTGGAAATGTCCAATCAGTGGCTTCAGGTCATGGTTCTGGCACTGAAGAACCACTAATATTGAGTTCACCCGGGCCCTGTCATGAACCCCTCTTAACTAAATAAACCTAGAGCTTCAGCTGCCATGAGGCTGAGGAAGTCAGATTTACAATCCTGCCTTCATATCTGTCTATTCCACTTCTCTCTAGCCATCCTGTGAACTGGAATTGCCAAGTCTCCAGAGCAGCATGACTGCTTATTTACCCTGGATTTGTCCATGCCAGTGCCATAAGATCTTGCTGCCCACTGCGGAACGTTGACAGTAGCAGAACACACACATTTAATTATATCATTGAATAATGTCACAACAGTGATCAGTCCCAACTGTATCAAACAAACTCAATGTCTTAGAAAAATGCCTCTGAGGATCTCCATCTGAAGGAGAATATGCCTGATCTCTCCTTGTGGTTACTTTTTGCTTTAAGCAACAGTTTCAGTCACCTTTTTTTCACAACTCGGAATACTTTCACCCCTTAAAGGTGTGAAACCCCTGTTATTTTCTGTCTTTGAGCTGGGCTGTTTGGTTCAGTGTTAACATGAAGGCATTAGCTGTGTACCACAGAAGGAAGCATTCTCACTATATACGTAGTGCATTGCAAATGTGATGTTTCATCATTTATCTGTCATAGAAAATTAGCAAAGTTGAGTATTCTCTACCTTTCCCACTTGTTTTGTATACCTCCATCATGTCCAGATTTAACATTTCTTACATAAGCAAAAGACTCTACACAGGATTTTAATCCATTCCACAGACCTTCACTCACTTTGGGTCTCCCATCTGCACAAGAAATATGCATGCATAGATCACTTCCTTCTAGTCCCAAGTGCCATTTTACTTCTCTAGTTGAGTTAGCATCTGGCCAAGAGCTACTTTTTCATGCAGAAGCCTTCTGTAGAAGCTTGATTGCTCCCGTCTTGTCTCCCTACACCTAAAATGTTCATGTCTGGCATCACACTAGTCAAGGCTTGCAGAGGACTGGGGTTATTCAGGGCTGCTAGCATGTGAAAAGGAGGCAAAACCAAAATAAAATAGATGTAGGAAGGAAGAAGGATGATAAATACACGGGGGAAAAAAGGAAAAGTGACTGTGGCTGAACTATAGAGGGTTGCAGAGGTTGCTGGGAGTGCATGATAAGATGATATACAAGGGCAGGTAGTGATAAGACATGGGGTAATGGTTTTAAACCAAAACAGGGAAGATTTAGATTAGATATTAGGAAGAAATTCCTCACTGTGAGGGTGGTGAGACACTGGAACAGGTTGCTCAGAGAAGTTGTGGATGTCCCATTTGTGGAAGTGTTCAAGGTCAGATTGGATGAGGCTCTGAGCAGCCTGGTCCAGTGGAAGGTGTCCCTGCCCATGGCAGGGGAGGTGGAACTAGATGGTCTTGAAGGTCCTTCCAACCCAAACCATTCTGTGGTTCTATGACGGTGAGATGTGCAAAGGGTGAGTCAAGCAGAAGATTCAGTAAATCTAATGGGAAAAACGCATTTTCAGACCAACAGGATATCTGAACAGAGATGTGACTGAGTGATCAGTTTTGATCACACAGGAAAAAGCTTGTGGACATATTTCAAGAAAAAGAAACTGAAATAATACCAACACTAACGAACACCTCCTGACCTATTCTGTGCTGGCATCAGGACTTCAATTGCAGGGGAACTGGATTTCTCAGCATACAAGTTACTCGTGTTACTTCTTCAGGCTCTACCATTTATGAGTACGGACAACCAAGAATTTCTTAGAGGCCACGGAATGCACACAGGTACTTACTTCTCACAGTTGTACAGATCACAGCAATAGCATGTGTTACTCTTTACTTTCAGCTGGCACTTGCTGTTTAAGGTATGACATGTCACCTGCCAAAAAAGTAGAAACTCACTTTTATCCTCAATGTTTCAGTGTTGTGTGAATCATCCTACTGACCACAAAAAAAACCAGCTGCTACGGCATTGTCATGTTGTATTACCTGTTGTGCAGAAAGATTCTGAGATTCATGACTGCAAGCCAGAAGGACATCCCTGAGCTCCTAGGAGGAGTTTTAACCAGGGTGACAGTCCCTGAGTCTGAGCCCAGAGCCCCCAGCACCAGGCTGCAGCCAGGGCTGCCAGAGTTTTCAAGCACTTTGCTGCACTGCCTGGTGCTATTCTGCTGAGACCCAGAGTCCGCAGCCACGAGACTCAGACCTCTACAGCTGTGCCACAGTGACCGTGGGTCTGGAGAGATACACTACAGCAAACACTGAAGTGGAGGAGAGCACCAGTCCATTATAGTGGGGAAATGGCAAGGGAGCCAATTTATCTGAACAGCTTCCAATAAATGGGAGCTCTCCCCTTTCAGTGAAACCCTCCTGAAGAAGGAAGTAATTACGAACAACAGCAAGAACAATCTTTAAACCCACAAACAGAATAATTCAGAAAAGATCCAAGCACTCCAGCAAATAAGTACCATTTATTGCAGGCTCTTGAATGGAGAACTGAAAAGGTTTATTTATGTGAGGAGGAATTGCAGGGATAGACAGATGTTAGAACAATAAAGGCAGGCACATGTAAGCCACTTTCCATCCAGACACAAAATCATATTAATGACTCCTTAAGCATGGTAAGCATTAATCACTTCTATTTGGCACTACAGACCAATTGAAATATTTTATATATAAGGCTCTTTTTTCCCCCTGAGATTTTAGCTTATTGACTTTGAAATCTTGGAGAGCTGTCAGGTTTTAAAAGATAGCAGTCAGAAAATACATTCTTTCTATAGCTTTTATTTGATAAGAAAAAAATCTCCGTAACCACTGAGAAGTATTTTGTTCATGAAATGCAATTAAAATGTATTATTTAATGGAAAATTCCTCATAATAAAATCGCAGAAGGAGTATGCTTAGAAATACATGCTTGCTTTTGACAAGTTTATCAGACAGTTCTGGCTTAGCCATTAATGTGTTAGTCTATGGAATAGTGTCCACAAGAGATGTTAAACCAGGTGTTTCTCACTTCCTAAGGTCTGGATCTGTGCATCCTCTTTAGTATGAAGACTGTCACTGTTGATGAGTCCGTGCTCCTCACATGCTTGTTCCCAGCAAAAAGTAAAGCCTTAAACACACACACTCAGCACCAGAGAAAGTTCCTCTTGCAACTGGTCTCAGACTTGCCACACTTGTCCTTAGCAGGATTTGATTGAGCAGTGGAAGATGGGTGACAAAACTAATGTTAGAAGGAGATTAAAATGATTCCTTGGAGTTGCTTTGCTGCTCAGGACAACACTGTACCTGTGGTTAGTGTCTCATAAAATCAGCTCTTCTACCCAAAATGGAAGTTAAATTATAAAAGGACAGTCTCAGTCTAGGCTGCAATCAAGCTCACAGCTTGATACAGACACATCCCACTTGTCACAAGGACTTCTCATCCTGAGACAGGACCTTGTTTCATCATCATTGCTCTATTGTGTCTGAACTTACTGGAATGTAACATAAGGGCTTTGTTGGCCTGAAGTCACATTCAGCTGCAGCTGTCCTCAGCCTGAGCTGCAGTTTACTGCAGAGGAGGAGCACGTACTGCCACTGACTGCATCAGCTTAAATCAAGGAAGTGACTGGAGCATCCCACCTGGCTACTTCTCAAAGCAGGGTGAAAACCAATCCTGGAGCACAGTGTGCTACCACAGCCATTTTGTGGGATGCCCTATGCTTTTGCGTTCAGTGAATCTCCAGACTTTGGTTTTGACATCCAGTATGCCGTGAAAATGGCCTAGGACCTGTAGAGTTAAAATACCCTTTTCCCATTACACATGCATGATTGGGATAGGAAGGTTTTATAAGATGGAATGGGCTGCTAAAAAGTGGTTTGTTCTGATGCATGGTTTGGGGACCATTTCTGACAGGAAATAAAATAAGCTTTTCTCTCTCCAAGCAATAATACGGCCAGTCTGCCCCTTTTAATGTAGAAGGCTAGAAGTACAAAACAGGGACATCAGCATAACCTTAAGCATGTTTTTAGCTGCTTCTACACTACAAGACACATATCACTGGCCAAGGAAGTTACTGTAGTTACCTATTTTTATCACTGCATTTTTAAAACACACATAGAACAAGACACTCCTTTTTAGGAGAACAGTGAATAAACCAAAATAAACAAATTAGTGTGTGGTATGAGCAAGGGTGGTGGAAACAGGCCATTTGTGGGTGTTCTGCATGTCAAAACCTATTACTTCACTGCAGTGACCAGACACTTAGCTTTTCCATGTCCTGGATGTTTGTGATTGATTATCTCCTCAGCACCAATTGAAGATATATTCTTACCTCACAGTAATTGCACGGAAATCAAATTATTTCTGCTCTGGGCAAAGAGAACTGAAACAGGCAGACCAAATGAGCTGAGACCACTTACAGGTGAAAGATGTCAATCAAAATGAAATTTGCACTCAGTAAACAATCTGCTTTCCTAGTTAAGTGTTTGCCTGGCATGCAGAGCATGTCCCCTGCTCACTGGCTGGCTACCTTTGGAAAAGCAAAACCCAAGTACAAATGCCATGGATCCTTAACTCTGAATTAGCATATGCTGACTCTAAATCAGTGAAAAACCAGACAAGAATGTTATTAGAAACTACCTACACTTTTCAAAGATATGGGCTTTGTTTTTTTTCCAGAATAGAGGAAGGAGTTCTGGGTGGCCCAAGTTTAGACATTCCCAGAATCAGCAGAGCTGTGGAAAACCATCTGGCCAGAAGCCTGAGGCTGGGGTCACCTGCAAGGAGTTGTGGTCAGTGTGAGGCTGACCACATGCTTATTACAGGAATCAGTCAGGCCATGTCTGTGTCTGAGTGTGCATGCACACTTTAGAAGAGGATGGAATAAAACTTACAGGAAAGGGTGTTGTCACATTTCTTAAGTTTGTCTGGGTAGGTCTTTACACAAGGAGATCAGTGAAATATTTTTGTCATACATTTTCTGGAATCAACAACAGGTTCCCCAGCAGCAAGAATTAAGGAGCTGCTTAACCTGGCAGTATACTTTGCTAAGCTTTCTAGAAATATTAGTGGTAACATTCCCCAAACACCTTTTCTTAACCATGGCAAGAATGGTGATGAAGAACAACTGCCTTCTGGAAAGTTATACTACTGTTTAGCTGTTCTCCATTTTGCTTTTGCAGTCCCACCAATTTACCACAATAATAAAATAGGAAAATAAACTAAATCTGGACTTCTCAAGAGGCTAGCCTTTTGGATATGGGCACTTTTCTGACCATGTTAATGTCACCGAGATAATAAAAAAGCTGCATTGAAACCACTGATGTTCTTGGCCTGTGCTGGATAAATACAGAGATTTTAAATCTTCTGGATGATACAAATGGATTAATTTAGATATTTCCTATTTCACTTGAAGCCTACAAAAACCTTCTTAGAGGAAGATGTCAATGTGACAAACACATTCCAGACAGTTATTATACAGCATAGATGGACTAAGAATCATTCCAGTCTCAGAGTAATGTACTGGATACAAACACTGATGATGACTCAAAACCTCACTGATTGTAGTGATTTGCAATCATCAGAGGCTTGGACAAGCAGGCAGTCACTTGTGGGAGAAAAACAGTGAGGTTTCTATCTACCCATGACTTACGTGCACAGACATGCTCTCAAACATCTCCCTTGCTCCTCCCTAGAACAGCAGAAATGAACACGTGATGAGGTGAGTTTGTTTACCTCAGTCTGGTAGGCATCATATAGGAATCCTATTCCACTCGAATAAAACTGGCATCTTTTGTTATACAGAGGTCTGGGTTCCTGTAAAGAGAAAAACAGCCAAAAAAGCGATTGGTTTGGAGGAAGTGGAAGGCATCATGTCCCATGTTCCCATGTCAGATGCTTACAGCTCTGTGGAGCTGAGGCCAATGCAGTCACTTGGGTAAACGACTCACATCCCCCGTGCTGGCTTTCTTTCCGGAATGGCTCTCCTCGGGGTTACATTTCCATGCTCACTCCACCACTAAGATATGTGAGTATCATTTATTTTTTTCTAAAAGACATCACCCCTGGTATTTAACCACTTGATGTCATTTAACCACGCTTGACGTCAAATAGCACTGCTCTATGAGAATGGCCCAGTTGCTCTTTTTTCTGATACAGTTTCTTACCTAGCACCATGATTTACTTTGCAAGCTGTTTTCAAGATATGGGATTTTTTTTAAAATAATTTCAACAATTTCCATGGTAAGAACAAAGTAAAATGGGTAATAGTTTGAGTATTCCACATATAACACACACTTCAAACCCCAGAAGCAAAATAAAGAATAATGAAGAAATTAAGGCATAAAGAGAAAGTAACTTACATTGTTTGGTTTTGCCTTATTTTCCATTTATGCTATTGCAAAAGATGCATTCACTGCTCATATTTCATATTTTGCTTGTAACAGTTCCCACAAACTGATATAAAGGAAGAACACAATGAAATATCCTTGGCCAGATAGAAAACGTGTACTTCTGATCTTGGCAAACAGCCACTTTGAAGGCTGGAGGGTGCATACCTCAGTCAGTTTCAGGACTAGACCATATTTGTTTTGGGAGGATTTGACAACTTGAGTCCTCTATGATCCAATGTCTATTGCAAAGCAATGTTGGAATTACTTCTGTTAGCAAAAAAAAAAAAAAGACTTTTTCAGCTTTCCATCACTTATCTAGTCCTGATCTGTGCCTTCAGTGCTCAAGTGCTCATTGCTTCTCAATATGTCAGTCAGACCAGATCCAAGACAGAAGATGCAAATCCACTATCTGCCATCCCCTCTTTTCATGACAACTTACAAGCAAAGGACTATTTAAGTTGTTAGCAGAAATCTGCACTGATTAACTTTCACTGCATTTTAAAGCTTTGAGATCCATCCAGGAATAATCCAGAAACTGCAGAAAGATCTGCACTTCAGATCACGAGCAGAGTATTCTCTGCTTGTTGGATAATGAAGTGTGAACTGTATAAATCTGCTGATCCAAAATACATAATTAGTTAAAATGCAGAGCTAGGCAGGAATGCAGACAGATCAATGAATAAAGCTCTTCCATCAGCTTGTTTGCCTTTCTGATTACTCCGGCAAACTTAAGCAAGTTTGGACACCAACTCTCAAGGGTTAGAGAAAGGTTAGCTTCCTGTATCCAAAAATATTTATTTATACTACACAAGTGTAAGAAAAAATGCTTCAATAACTCTTTTTCTCTAAAGGAAAAGCAGACACCACACGAACAGCATGCCATGTCTTGAACTAGGTCAACATTCTTCCACAGTCCTGGGAAAGCATTAGCCTTTAGCCATGACTTCCAGGGACAGATCTGGTTGGGAGGTCTAATTGGATTGCAATTTCTCTGCCAGAACAAGGAGATGACAAGGAGAGGAGCTCTACTGGACTTCATAGTTACAAACAAGGAAAGATTGGTCAGGGATGTGAAGGTCAGGGACAGCCTTGCCCCTAATGATATGGTGGGGTTCAGAATCTGGAGAGGATGGAGCAGGATCCCAACTCTGGACTTGAAGAAAGGAGACTTTGGCTTATTAAGTGATATGTTTGGAAGAATCCTATGGGATACAGTCCTGGAAAGCAATGAGGTCCAGGAAAGAGGGCTGATATTCAAGGTTCACCTCCTCCAAACTGAGAAACAGTTCATCCCAACTAGCAGGAAATCAAGCAAAGGCAGCATGAGGCCTGTGTGGATAAACAAGGAACTCCAGATGTAACACAGGCATGAAAAGGAAGTCTACAAGAAGCACAGTAAGGGGGAAATCACCAGGGAGGAAAATAGACAAATTATATGAGCATGCATGGAGGGATTAGGAAAGCCAAAGCTTTCCTGGAATTCAATCCAGCAGGGGTTGCAAAGGGCAAGAAGAACGGCTTCTATGGGTGTATCAGCAGCAAAAGAGATCAGGAAAATATGTGCACATTACTGAATAAGGCAGGCAACATGGTACAAAGACATGGTAAAGGTCAAGGCATTCAGTGCCTTCTTTGCCTTGGTGTACAGTGGAGACCAGTGGGAAAATCTGGCACAAGAAAGAATTGCCCTTGCTGAAGGGAGATCAGTTTAGAGAATATTTGAACAGACTGGAGATACATCCTATGTTCAAGGATGACAAGAAAGAGAATCAAGGGAACTACACACTGGTGGGAAGGGATGGAGCAAATAATCTTGGAAACAATTTCTAAACAAGGACATGAAGGTGATTTGGAGTAGTCAGCATGGATTTGCAAAGGGAGAGAGTCATGTCTGACCAACCTGTTAACCTTCTACAAGCATATGACTGGCTTGGTGGATGAGTGGAGCTTCTTGCTCATCTGCTTCTGGATGTTTATCTTCACTAAGCCTTTGTCAGTCTCATTCTCATAGACAAGCTGATGAAATATGGGTTAAATAAATGGAGAGTGAGGTGGACTGAAAGCCAGCAGAACTGCTGGTAGTGTTGAGAGCTGTGACATGAAGTCCAGCTGGAGGAGACTTAATAGCTGTCTACCCCAGGGGTTAATACTAGGGACAATATTGTGTAACATCTTAATTACTGACCTGGATGATGGGTAGAGTGCACCCTCTGCTAGCTAGCAGATGATACAAAACTGGGATGAGTGGCTGAAACACCAGATGACCATGTTATTGTTTGGAGGGACCTGGGCTGGAGAAATGGCCCCCAGGAACCTCAACAAGTTCAGTACAGGGAAATGTCAAATCCTGCACCTGGAGAGGAATAATCCTATGCACCAGAAAAGACTGGGGCCTCACTGGCTGGAGAGCAGCTTTACTCAGAAGGACCTGAGGGTCCTGATGGGTAACAAGGTAAACATGAGCCAACAATGTGTCCCTGTGGCAAGAAAGGCCAGCAGTATCCTTGACTGCATTACAAAGAGCATCACCAGCAGGCCCAGGAAGGTGATCCTTCCTCTTTACACTGGTGAGACATATCTGGAATACTGGGTAAAGCGCTGGGTGCCCCAGTATGGGAGAGACCACAGACATGGTCTGCAAATTAACAGACTGGAGTATCTGTAATAAGAGAAGCAAAGCTGGGACTGTTCAGCTTAGACAAGAGAAGGTTCACATGTACCTTATCAATATGTATCAATACTTCATGGGGAAGTGAAGATGGAGCCGTGTTTCTCTCAGTAGTGTCCAGAAAAATGACAAGATGCAGTGGGCACAAACTGAAATACAGGAAATTCCATTTAAACATAAGAAGAAACCTTTTTTAGTCCATGGGTGATTAAATATTGGAAGAGGTTTCCCAGAGTGGTTGTGGAATCTCCATCCTTGGAGATACTCAGACTGGACACTCAAACCGGACACAGTTCTGAGCCCCTTGTGCTAGCTGGCACTGCCCTAGGCACAGGGCAGCATGCTAGATTAGAAATCTCCAGCGGTTCTGCCCAGTCTCAGCAACTCTGATTCTGTGAAGAGGGTCAGAGTCTATGTCAGGGTATGAGCACACTAACAAGTTCTCTCAAAGTATCATAGGCTATGAGTTTAGCAGATATACCTTAGCACCTGGAGACAGATGCTCCCTGGCTTTACCTTCTGGCCATTCATATCCTTACTACAGGTTGCTGATGATTGATGCCACCACATGACACTATGAGGCTGTGTCGGACCCTGAATGCTAAGATACTCTCTTCAGACACCTCTATATCTTAAAGGCAGTGAGAGAGCTGTCTAATCTGCCTCCATCAAGTACAGGAAGACCCTCCCTTTTGGCCATGATGTCTTGGCTTGCAGTTTTCCTACCCCTTACACATTCTTCCTCTTGAAAAATAAGTTGATCTTTTTATTGGTTTGGTCTTTGATGGAGAAGATAAGCACACTTTTCATCCAAGTGTGCTTGTGACTGGAAGCAGCACTGTTCCCTGGGGAGAGAAGTGATTGATTAATCCATACCAGCTATTATGGCTTGATATTGCTGTGTAACGAAAAGGTCAGAGCTGTGACGTGCAAGTGACCACAGTGAACACAGTTTTTATGCTTGCATGCACAATCATGGCAAACAAGTACCTTCCTTCATGCACCTAACTTTGAACAGTAAGCCTGCTGCACTAGTACAGCCAGCCTTCTGCATTCAGTCTGTTCTCTAAATGCACCTGTATGTGCAATCAAAATAAATGAGTGATGATCAAGCGTACAAAAATAACAAAGATTAGATAACATTGGCCTTTTCCAGACACCAACAGAATTTAACACCTACAGCACACAGCTTTTAAGTAAAGGCACACTAGGGATGCCAAAAGGTTGCATTGGTAAAAGCTTCCATTTTCATGCCACAGCGGTGCTGTGGTCTGTCTGTCTGCTGAGGTGTTTATATGAATAAGGCACCGCACAGATACTAAAAAGTGTTTAGAAGTTATCCAACACTATGTCACACCACATAAGCACTCACTGGACTTTATAGGAGTTTCTATTACCAAAGGAAAATGAGACATACTTTAAAGTTATAAAAGTATTCCTGACAGACTGGTCTTAAAATACTTCACATTGCGCACAACAGATTATGTATGAATATAGTATATACCTACCAGTCCTTGATTATTCTTGATTCTACTGCTTATAGAAATAGTGGGTGAGACAGAGCTACTTTTACTTACTATATATGTGTGTGTGTGTGTATACATATGCATTTCCTCTATTAGGGGCGACTCTAAAGTATATAGCAACAATATTCTTTTAAGCTAATTTAATATCCTTTGATGCCAGGAACTTCCTCAACTGCTATTTTTGAAACAGAGCTATGCAATAGCTCCCACTAACGTGTAATATTAATATATTAAAATAAGATACAATAAATAATGCATTCCCTTTCTCTGCTTCTTTGAGTAAGTCCCTTTAAGTGGAAATGGGCAGGTGGGAAAGTTCTGTTGGTTGGAGCTCTACTGATACACGCACAGGAGAAAATATGTAGGCTGGAAAAAGAGGAAGAATTCTCTATAAAAATGGAGTTGCGTTCTTGGGTTTGTTTATTTATTGATGCAAAGGAAAAATGGACAGGTTTTAGTTAATCCTTCTGAGCACTGGAAAAGATTACTTCTTTGCTAATTACATTTCAGTGTGTTTGTGTATACTGGGCAGGTACAGTCAGAATGCCATCAAGCTAAGTTTAGAAAATTTTCAGATGTGTTAAAAAAAAACCAAAAAAACAAAAACCAAAAAATCAGGACACCCAGTACTTTCCTTTAATTTCAGACAAATCAGAACTGCTCAGCCTTGAACCCTACAAGGCAAACTGTAGCTTTCCCTCTTCTCGAATTTTTTATTTCAATAGTTTTCTAGTATGTGTATTAAAACCTGAGAGTGATAAACAGACGGATAAGAGGGAAGGCTTTATGCCAAGGAAGAGAAGATTTGGTCCAAATATAGAGGGTTTTGGTTTGGCTGATTGCTTTATTTTAAGAGCATACGATAGAAACCACACATTCTCTTTGATGATGGGAGCATTGCTGTATATTTTTCTGTAAGAAAAGTATTCTTTTAACAGTATCTTTGGAGAATTTGATAAAATATCTGTGGGAAGGTTGAAGGGCTCTTAACTGAGGTATGGAAAGGAGTTTTTTTCTATGCCAGTTCTGTTTCCGTGGAGAACAGATATATTTTGGATAACCTAGGGAAAATTCCATCTCCCTTATGTGTAAGCTCAGTTTCAGAAAATGGAGATATAGCTTAAACTGTATTGACTGAAATGGATGCCATACTTTACAAAACATGGCTAATAATTTACTGAAATGATTATATAGTGAGGGCTATTTTTTTCCAATTACAGTATTTATTTAGTCTTAGCTTCCATAGCTGCATCAATAGAGGTGTAGATTAATCAATGCCAGGGAATGTTCCCAGGCCTGAAACTCGAGCATCAAGCCCATTAAATTATTAGAACTGTGCTGGTGATGGCTTTGGCCTGGGCAAACTATCGTTCTTCCAAAATAATTTCTGGGCATGGTTTGTAAATTAGTATTAGCCAAGAACCATTCCCAGTAAGTAATTTGGACATTGCCATTTACATTCCAAGGGACTTTGAGAGTGAGGACATAGGCTTCACCATGCCAGTTGGCCTGGGGAGCATGGAACCCTCCTGGTCACATGTAAAAGATAAATATAGATAAAATTGAGGAGTCCAAAACCAGAATAATGTTTTTAGTGTCTCATTAGTGTTAAGTTTTAATTTTCTGGTTTCAGTTGTTTTCATCTACAGAAAAGCTAGCAATGAATAGGAGAGGGATAGCTGCCAAGATTTTTCAAGTTTAATCCTAAAAACAAACTGAAATATCATCCTTCAGTGCCAGCTCAGCCTTGTGCCAACAGCTGGGTGTTCTGGAGATTATAACTCCCTTCAAGATCACACTCTCTGCTTTCTGAAAACAGACATGCAAATATGAACAAATAGAAGTTATTAGCAACTAGCTTTTATGCTCCTCTGGAAGGACAGATGGAGCACAGGTATCTCTGTCTGCCCCACACTGGCTGAGAGCACATGGCACATGGGAGCATACAAACCTGAGAGCTTTCAGACAAAAGAGAAAAGAATCTCCTAAAAGAAGGGGCCAACATATTAGGAGCCTGGGAAAGCAGGCAGACTGGATCACTCTCTGGGGGTCTAAGCAAAGTTGGATCCTACCCTGAACAAATAATGAAAGGAAATGCTACAGGTCTTTTGTAATTCCTTTCTCTCTCTGACCAAGGGCTGTTTCTCCATCTTTTTCAACAACATTCCCAATGAGATGGGTGTCTCCTGAGGAAGACTGCTAGAAGATCCCAGGGATTCACAGGAGTGATTAATACAAACACCTTTGTGCTTTCAATCATAAACAAATGAAACATGTCTATTAAAAAAATTTTATTAACAGTTTCTGTATTGGCTCTGGCCAGTTGGGTGTTAGGAATTTCTGAGTCCAAGGCCAGTATCATCAATGCTACAGTAAGGGGGCATCAGCTTTAAAGAATAAAATATTTTATACCTCAGTTTGCTCCCCAGCCTTGTGAGTCCTGCATAGAGCACGACTATACCCTCTACAATCAGAAACAAGGGTGGAATTTTTTTGAGAAGTGTTTTGGACTTTTACTCACTGGCAGATAAACTTGCAATTCAGTTTTTAGTTTGTAATTTCTGAAGCAGAAATGGCTTTCAGAAAACAATTTATCTTGCAGAATTTCACTGTTATATGGAAAATGAGGAAACAATACCCCCTGAAATCTCCAAGTCCGTATTTCCAATTATTGAACCCACATCAACTGCCAGAAAACTAATTAAAATAACAATTTTAAAATTGCTAGTTTCCTAAATACCTGTATCTTCTCTTGTGTGGTTAAAGAATCTTTAACTTCCTGGTAGTTCAACAGAATGCCTTACTCATAATTCATGAGATATTACATTTTTGTACACATATAGTTACATATAGTTTGTTTTGTAAACTATTTGTTTACATATAGCAATTAACACTATTTCTCGTATGCCTCATTGAAATTTATTTCTGTAACTAATGCCATTATTTTCAAACCTCTGTATTTCAGACAGCAGCTGGACAGAGAGGAAGAGAGGGGTCATTGCTCCCTGTGTGGTAGCAGCCTCTGGGCAGGACAGATCATGTGCTCCCACAGGAAATGTTGCCTCCTTGGACTGGCCAGTGTCCTGGGGCTGCCCACCACCACCACGGGGTTAAGTGGGCTTCTCTTCTCTCCCTCCAATACCTGGGACTGCTCCTATCGGAGTGCCAGGCATCAGATCCTGCCCTTTGCTAGGATGTGCTCTTTCAGTCAGTGCCAGGGATGCTAAAGAGGCTGCTGTTGCATCTCCATCTCTCTTATTCACTAAGAAATTCAACCCACAGAATAAATTGGTGGTAAGTATTTGGCTGGCAGCTATCTGGAATGCTGTGGTTGCTACAAAACCTCATGTTGAAAAACCACTATGACCCTGAAAGGAAGTCCAGGTGCTAGAAAATAAAGTCATGGACATTATGGAGAGATGATTGAAAGACAAGACTTGTAAAACAAAAACAAACAAACAAACAAAAATTTTTATTTTAAATTAAGGAAGTTGGGAAAGTACAGTTATGGGAAGAAAATTAAATGTACTACTGAATTTGGCAGTGTTAAGCTTACATTGAACTTGATCACCTTAGAGGTCTTTTCCAACCTAAATAATTCCACCATTTTACGATAATCCCTACGTACTTCACATTTTGACCATGCACCAAGACAGTTTTTTCTAGAATTATTAACGACTTTTATCTCATAGCCACCAAGCTCATAATCAGCTTTTGAATCCAAATGTGTCAGTTCAGTTTCGCTTCATCAAGTGAGCCTCCAAGCCTTTTCATTTCTGCATTTCAGCAATTTTCCTCCCCTGTGATACTAGTGATTTTCTCCTATGTTTTCTAATGTTTTGTCCTCTTGATAGCATCACCTTGACTATCAACATGGAAAGTCCTAGGCTGTCAGGTTGTGCACATTGCATGCTGGGTGGGATTTGGAAGGGTGAGTACTAAAAAAAGTGAGCCATTTCTGGACTCCCACAGTCCTGTGCTAGTGCAGCAGCCCAGCCCAAGGTTACGCTACTGCCAAGGGCTACAATGGACCAGACCACCAGGAACAGAATGCTTTCAATTCTTTTGCTATTTTTTTCAAAATTCATCCAATAATTAGCGAAGTATATTAAGAAACTTTAAGCCCTAGAATTAGGTTTTCACATGCTCTTTTTACCTAAGCTGCAGACCTGGCTAATGTGTGTTAATTCAGTTTCTACACATACTGCCCTTGCCTTAAGAGTCAAGGGTTCCCAAATATACAGTTGATCAAACCCTTCAAAGTGATGCAGAGTAAGACAGAGGCATGCTTCTGTCCCTGCCATACTGCTACTGTAACTACAGCACTGTAGTGATCCCCTGGTGCAAATAATACATTCCCAGTGTTGTTTAAGCACTTCAGAGGCAGCCGCCACAGGATCTGGTTACGTTCTTTGGGTGAGGTCATGCCATGACAGCAATTCCACTCCAGACTGCAGACAGCACTTACCCTTTCTTGTGCTTCTACATCTGCCTTGCACGAATTTAAGAGCTAAACTTCTTCCAGAAATGCTGCACTCCAGTCTAGAGACCCTGTCTATCTTGTCTGCTATGCTGAAATAACCCAACCTCAGTGCTGAAAATAGGAAAAGCAGCTGGTGGGGCTTAAAAACTTTACTCTCACAAAGCAGATTTACTTCACATTGTGCTTTCCAGGGGCTCTTTTTAGGATTTCTATTTAGTCTGAAAGACTAGATCCTACAGAATCCTCTTCTCTTGATGCTTGGTAGCAGTAGATATTAATTTCAGGTCTTCCAAACCAGTAAATATTCAGAGTACCTGTACATTGTCATGGCTGAAAAACACACGTATATAGATCTGTCTCACTTCATATTTCCTCGCTGATTTTTATTTTATGTAAATACTTTACAGTGATAGCCTCAGTCTTACTCTTCTTTATTTTGGTGAGGTTTGCGGTCTTGTAGTACTGCTACAGTCAAATGAAAAGCCTCCAGATGCTGGAGTCGCCCCATTGCTGGACAATGGGCACAGATAGGTCACTTCCTGATGGGGGCTGACAGGTCTGTTCTCAGATAGATGCATAATTTTAGGAGAGGTTAAGACCTCTTCAAACAGGTGACTTTCTCTCAATGACTTTTGGCCACACTCGCCATGGCACAAAGGTGGAGGAAAGGCCCGTCAGCCTTACAAGCAGACAGAGTGCAGTGGAACAGGCAGGAGAAAAGGGGGCTGACTCTCCTGCACATCCCCAAGGAGGTTCAGTGGCTCCAGTGCCTTTGCCTGACGCAGGCTGAGGTAGTGGCAGAAAGGAAAGATGTGTGTGCAGAGATGCTGGGTGACACAGTGCCTGTCTGCTCAGGGGTCGCTGCTCTGGCTGCTCTGGGGATGAGGCCACACAAGGCTCCAGTGAGGAAGCCTACTCCTGCCTTAATACAGCAAGTCCAAGCCTGGCACAGGAATAGGTCTGCTTGTCTTAAGTCTTGCTAGCTAATGTCTCTCAGGATGAGGCTATAGACCTTCTCATAATACCTGCAATGGCTATGTTGTGTAGTTAAAAACTTACACTTACCACTGGCTTTTACACAAGTTTCTAATGATGCAATTAGCTGATACTATTCAAGGCTGTAATTTTACTTATTGCTTGATGCAGGCAGGTATTTAATTGCTTATTATAGTTAATTACTTACATTGATTACATTACTTTGATTATAGGGTTTGTTATAAGAACTGATTGCTCTGTCTTGATTGTAATGATGTTGTGCCATGTGAGTAATTAACGTCTCCACAAGAATGCAAGAACTGTTTATTCTGTTTCTGGTAATGTAACTCAAATACATGAAAAACTTCTCCATCTCCTTCCTTTTGCCTTAATGCTATCAAAATATATAAGAAATCACAGAACCACAGAACATTCTGAGTTGAAAGGGACCCTCAAGGATAATCAAGTTCATTGGGGAAAATCAGGGAAAAAAACTTGCAACCTTGGAATTATAAGCATCATGCTTTAACCAACTGAGCTAATCTCATATAAATCTCTAAGTATACTACTGCAAGAAATGTCATTTTGGAAGACATTAGCCTTTAGACATCTGAAACACTGAATATCCTGCTGACTGAAATGTACAGGGGTTTCATTTATAATGCTCTTTTGGATTTATTTTACAGCAAATAGAAGGAAAAGAGGCTTCACTAAATAGACTTAATTGAGTAATGTATAAATATATTGAATATCTACATCTACAAATAAAATGCTGGAGGCTTAATTAACATTGCAGTGTTGATTTCAGGGCATGGTACAACATATCCCTATGATAATTTAAGTAATGTAATAACTTTATGTATGAAATTTTTATCTTAGGTGTTGAGCAGAAAAGAGACAGAAAGCAGGTGTTTATGCCCAGCAGTTTGTCATCAAAGCTCCCTATCATTCCTGTAGGAGGGAAACCCCCATTGACACATGTCAGCCAGGCTGACAGGGTTCATCCAAATGCAAGGGACTGCAGGACGAGGCCCCAAAATTTAAGAGAAGAAAAAGTCCATGAGAGAAGCCTCCAGAGGAATGGAAAGACATGAGTTATAAAAGCAAAATAGTCTAAACAATTAGTGAAATGGTTCACGAATGCCCTGACTGCTCAGGTACAATTAGCTTTTCCCCATCTCCACTGGCTTGTCACTTTGAAGCTCACATGCATTTCAGAAGATGAGAAATGTTGAAATACATGGCGCTCAGTGCTCCAGTGGCAAAAAAATCAATCGATGCACTGATGGCTGGGAATGTGGAGAGAACTGCACTGAGCCATACACACAAGAAAATACAAGATTTGGTAAAAAAATATTCTTAACTATGTTACCCTCTTGGAATTTATCATAAAAGACTAAATAAATATATTGCAAGTGTGAAGGTCCATAATCTAGCAGTGGTGATGCAACACATTTTAATAAGTTCTTAATAGAGCCATACATAATCATCAATCAAAACTTTGTTGAATACCTGGGAACATACTTTCCATGGCATTATAGGCACCTGAATAATCATTCACCCACAGAGACAGAAATTCCTGCTACAAGATATGATTATTCATACTAATCATGGTTTCTTCTTAAAGGTAAAGCAAATAAAACCTTTTGCTAGGGCAAATTGCAGTATACTGAAACACCCTTAATTTTTACTCTAGTAGAATTTAAGTAATTCAGATCCATGTGAATAAACAATGCCTTTTCCCTTTTTTTTTTTCTTTTAACACCACTTGTTGCACTGGACAACTGAAAACACTATCTTTCCTTTGAGAAATTATGAAAAAAATTATTAAGTACTTTTGCTGCAATCTGAAGTCTGCAGGTGCTTAATTTCTCTCCCTCTGTATCTGTGCAGAAATGTCTGTTGTTAGTCTAGAAACATTTCTGAGAAAAGGAAACAAGGAAATTATCTTCTGCTGGCAGCACATCAGAGTGAAGTAGATTACGCTCTTCAGAACAGACTGCAAGCCCTTTGCCCCAGTCACCCACCTTTCTGAGGATTCAAATGTAATTAACTTGCTTTGTATGCTTTGCATAAATTCCATCACGGCTGGTGCTTTGCAAAGCAAGGAATTAAAGATGGAAGTAGACAATAAATCCCCCCTGACCCAAGCTGCTATTCTACATTGTTCAACAAATTTCGCTGCCTCTGCCACTCACCTGATTTTTGGATGTGTAGAAGTCACACAGATGCAGAAGACTATAATCTATGTACAAATGCAGAAGGCTATAAAATAAAATGCCAGTGTAATTTTAAATTTGGATCAAATCCTTCTCACATTATTTCTTGCATTAATATTATGGTTATTAGTCTCAGTAAAATGTGTAGAATTTCCCTATCCTATTTCCTTATCTCTGGAGCTGATTTACAATATACTCAGTGGAGTTCATACCTGTCTAAGTACACTAGAAGCAAAGCTAAATGAAAATAATTTAATTTACAGAGACAAAGAAATTGGAAGAGCCAGATTTGCTACTACCCCAATGCACTAAAAATTTTGCCCAGTTGTGCACTGACATTGTGGTCTCTGTGCAACAGGATCATGCAATTAAATGGCAGTGGCATTTAAACACTAGCTTTCAAATATTCAAATGCGTGGTTCATTCCCTTAATATTTTCTCACAGTACAAACTCCCAATTTAAAATAAAAGAGTAGTCTTCCTCCCTATGGCATGTAACTGTAGTAAGATGGTCTTACTGCATCTTCACAGAACTCTTCCCTCAAAGCTGCCTTGCTGCCATTTGAATGACCAAAGTCCTGACATTAATGAGAGATCTCAGTTTGGGCTGTTACATCTCAAAGAGGGAAGCGAATGGACCAGTGTTTATGTCAGGGAGCTGGGGAATCCTGGACCAATCCTTGGTTTTGCCAGCAGTGAAAGCATTTGTTCTACACAGTGGGGCAGATGGGAAAGGAACTCGGAACCTCTCTTTTTCCTTCTCATCAACAAGTGAATTCCTCTTTGGTATCCGAACACGGTGTGTGTGCTGCCTAATGGTTTAGACATTTCTGTTTGGTTGGCACAATACCAGCCCTCTTCCCTCAGGAGAACAAGTCACAGCAGGGAAGAAAAAAGGGATTTTAAAGAATTTGCAATTTGGCTAAACCTGAAAGAAATTTCAAGGGGGACCAAAAAAAAAAAAAAAAGAAAGAAAAAAAAAGCAAGCACTGTATAAGCAGGGGGCTTTGTCCCTCCTGCTGTAAGAGGATCTGCAAACTCAAGGGGGAATTGTAAGAGGTACTCCCAAAAAAAAGGGTTGCCATTATTTTTCTTACAGCAAAATATCTGGCAAGCAAACTAATGCATACTAGCAGTTCCTCTGTAATGTCAATATTCAGGCTGTATGCATAGTATTTACCAGTCTGGAAACAGAGGAATATCAGATTGCAGAGTCGTGGGAACAAAAGCTCTATATCTGTGTTCTAGACCAGAAAACATTAGCAAGATGGCAATTTTGTTGACAAGTCCTTGGATGCATCCAATATGTTCAATATATATGTATCCATATAAATATTAATATATTGAATGTATTCATCACTGGTTTGTCTTGTATGTTATCCAGTATGTGAGGAATAGTGGTTTTAGTAGAGATATTATTTCAGTTCTGTTCATGTTAAAGATTGCATTTCCTTTGTTGATCTGAAGACCAGCAAACCTAGATCAGAAATCTTGATAAATGGTTTTCAAGTGTTTTTAATCTATCAAATCATAAACATTTTCCAGCAGAGAATGGGTCCTGGGACCACACAGACAGGTTTGACAAGGGGTAATAGAGTTTCCACCTGACTGTAAAAATAGTTCACAGGAGCCTTCTTTGAAGACCCTGCTCTAGAATGACCTCCTGAATAACAAAGGCTAAATAATTTCATCCCAAGACATAGGCTTCTAGTTCATAACCTCTGGATAAGCTTCATAAGATTACATAAAAGGAAGCTTGGGATTTAAATATTTCAGTGATGGAGAACTATCAATAACTTTGACAAAGCTGCTTTCATAATTCATTATTGTCAAAATCATGTCGGCTCTGTGGTTTGAATCTCTAGCATTGACTTCAACTCACTGCATTTGCTTTGTTTTTGTGCGAGCCATTAAAAGCCCTCTGCTATCAGATAACCTTTGACTGCACAGATACATTAGAGAGGCCATGATCAATTTACCTGTCAACATTTTCTATGTTAAATGAAATAAATCAAACTTCTGAGTACTGTTTCTAAAAGCTACCACTCCAGATTTCAGAATTTTCTTCTCCAAACTCTTTTCAAGTCAATAAGGTCCTTAGTAAAGCACCAAGAAACACCAGAGCTGGAATCAGTAATCTAGCAATGGTGCCACAGGCTATTCCTATATTGCCAAATAAAAGCCAGAGACCAAACTCCACATGGTCCCACCACTTTGCTCACACCAACACAGCTTAGCATTATAGGTCTAGTTCAGATTTGGTTTCAAAATAGCTTGTGGGGGTGGTCTGAAACTCTTCTGTAATGTCAGTACATTCTCTTTTACTAGGTTTCCTTGTGACTTCTATTGTGAGGCTTTTGACCTACCTCTGACTAATTTACCTTTCACAGGACTGGGCACTCCCAGGCTGTAATGTTCTTCACAGGGAAAATATATCTGAGTAACAGGAACAAAAATGATAGTACAACAGGCTCCAAGCTTTTCAGGCCCTCCAGGAAAACTCTTTTTCAAAGTATTTGCCCTTTGATTTAAAGTGTAGTCAACTGCATTTGGATATGTGAATGTGGTTGTCTTGCAGTACAAAAGAGAAATCTTGGCAGGTGGGCTTAAGCTGGTTGCAAGGATCCTCCTTTGTTCCAGCCCTCGAACTAAGTTCATAAAAAAGAATTAATCCCACCCTGTAAATGGTAGGGACTCTAGGAATGCAATCTGTGCTTCCCATCTCAGTTTCAGATGCAAGGTCTAATACAAGGATTAGTACTGTGGGATAATTGACCATTGGCATCAAAATGCACTGCTTGCAAACTTAAGCACTCTGTATTTATGAAGCTCACCAGTGAAAAAATTTTACCTCGGTCGACCATCAATATAAACATCACTACTGAACTAGCACTAGTTTTCAGGTATAAATGTTTAGTACTCACTCTGCTAAAAAAAAGAAAAAGAAAACTGCAAAGCCTTTCACAGAATCACAGCATAGTTTGGAATGGAAGAGACCTTTAAAGCCTATCTAACAGCAACGAGCATCTTCAACTAGACCAGGTTGCTTAGAGTCCTGCCCAATCTGACCTTGAATGTTTCCAGAGAAGAGGCCCCTACCACCTCTCTAGGCAATCTCTTTCAGTGATTTACCGCCCTTATTGTAAAAAACTTCTTCCTTATATCTAATCTCAATCGATCCTCCTTTAGTTTAAAACCATGATGCCTTGTCCTATCACAACAGGCCCTGCGAATAATTTTGTCTCTATCTTTCTTATAGACCCCTTTAGGTACTGAAAGGCCCCAGGGTGGTTTCCATGAAGCCTTCTCTTCTCCAGCCTAAACAATCCCAGTTGTCTCAGCCTGTCTTCATAGGAGTGGTGCTCCATCTCTCTGATCATCGTTGTGGCCCTTCTCTGGGCTTGCTCCAAGGGGTACATGTCCTTTCTGTGCTGACGACGACTCCAAAGCAGGATGCAGCACTCCAGGTGGGGTCTCACCTGAGCAGAGCAGAGGGGCATATCACCTCCCCTGACCTGCTGGCCACGCTGCTTTTGATGCTTTTTATAGTATATGCTATGCCATGCTATTATATTGATGAGTCATACAGGATGGAAATGGAATTAAAAATAATTAGCTGTAATTTTGTCTCATGTGGCAACATGAAGACTGTAAAACGCATTTAGTGTTGTTTTCCAGAGAATCTACCTAACTTAATTGCAGTGAGAAATTATTCTTTGAGTTGCGTTTTCTACCACCAGTTGTCAAGGTCACAACTTTGTTAGCCATGGAATACAACTATTTGGTTTTTTCTTCAAACGGAAAGCCAACAGGCTTGCTCAGAACATTTTCAAATGGCTTTTTAGAGCATCTGGCCTGTAGTGTGCAAGACTCTGGCCTGTGTTACATGCCGCGGGCATGTGAAGTCACCCTGCAGTAAAATGCAGCGGTGGCCAGCAAAGCTGTCAGTCACCCCTGCTGCTGTCTTCATCTGTCTGTAACTTGCAGGAGAAGCTCCAAGGATGGGAAGAGGACTGACATCCTCAGTCACTGCGTGTGCAAGCACTGGATGGTGCTGCCAGCTGCTGAGGGCACACATGCAGCACCAGCATCCTCTGCCCCAGGCCTCGGGGAGCAGCTGGGAGCCCACAGGTCATGGCTGGGTGGGCATCTCTGCTGGGGAACTGCTCTTACCACAGAAATCAGCAGATATTCATCACATACAATGTATTTATAAAGCAGGTATTTGTTCACTAGGTCGGGGCTGCCAACTTGACATTACTTAATACAGCACCTTTGGAGTTCCACCAACCAGAGCTCAATTTGTATGAGCATCCCACAGATGAGACTCCATTTTCCCATCGCCTTGTCTCTGTGCCTCCCAGAAAGTGAGTTTACATAATGCCTGTCTTATTAAACGGTATTTTGAGTTAACACATATAAAGAGAAAGGAAATATCTCAAGTTTAATTTCTAAACTCCCAAATCAGTAGGTAATTACCCAGCTGACACACTTCAGCAGTCCACAAGCTGCACTTAAACTATGTGGGTGAAGATCCAGATCTAGGAGTGTTTCAGTATCCTCTAGTTCAGCTAGGTTCGTTCTCAGATTCATTTCAGGGCTTAGCACTTGATGATACATTTCCTTTTAATTAAGTCCTTAAGCCACCACTATCAAGAGGAAGAAACTAGGTCAGCTGAGTATTAAATTAAATCAATGTTACACAGACGTGGCTTTGCAGAAGAGGAGAGAAACAACTTAAAACTGCTTGGTTTGGTGTGCATTTTAGATCTCATGATGGACAAGCAACTCTGCCTTCCGTAGCACTCAGCTTTTCTTTCACAGAATCACAGAATACACTAGGTAGGAAAAGGCAATTTCCTCACTTCATACCTGGATTTCTTGCTGTTGGCTATTTTAGGTTCTTCCTGGAGCACAACTGCAAAGCTAAGAATCATGTGGCAATGGGCAAGGCTTGCAGTCATGAATAGGAAGTTGTAGCTACTGCAGAGAATGTGTACCTGAGGTGGGACAGAGCATCTCCCTGTGTGGTGGGAGGAGGTTGTTGAATGATCTCCAATAGCACAAGTGGACTATTCTCATCTGCTAAATAACAAAATGTCTCAAGCAAACACAAATGCGCATAAGTTCCTTTAACCACCATATTTTTCTGAAATAACATCACTACACTTTAATTTCAACTTTATTTCACTTGATTCTGTTTTGGTTTTTTAAGGTGAATTACAACTGCATTATTTTTTAAATAAGTTACTGCTATTTTAAATCAAGCTATATTTCCTTCAGTGTTCTTAATTTTATAAATGGTGTGATCCAGAGCTTTCTATAAAGCAAAGTAAGTCTTAAATAATTTAAGTATCTCTTTTCTGAAATACATCCATTTCCTGGAAGAATTTTTGTCAGTTTCATGCCATCTTGGATAGGAAATAAAACAGAGAAAACTATTTTATTATTCTATTCACAGTTCTGTAAGAGCAGGAGAAAATGTGCAAAAATAATAGTGTCCATTCCACTACAGACACATACTAATAAAAATCTGTAATTATGTGATTTGTCTTCTTCACATCCTTCCCAGCTCAAATGAAGCTAAAAACAAAATGAAAAAGGGGACACATTTCTTATTCCAAATTGATCTAACGGATGTTGTATTTGTTGTCAGTCTGGAAACTGCTTGGCTTCAGCTACCAATTCTCACAAAAAAGTTTATGGCTTTAGTATAGACTAGGCACCTGCTCTGGCATGGCAAGAATTTGTCCTTTCCCTGACTGGAGGAGAGTTTAGTCCAACTATTCAGCACTTGAGCCCCAAAGGCAGTGGACAAAGTGGCAACAGCACAACTCAGGTCTGAAAAAGGCTGGTACTGCCTGTAGGGAATAGACTGGTAGTAGTGTTGCTGCTCTTTCTGTAGGAAATGAGCTGTGGTGCAAAGTGTTAACACAGTGGTAATGACACCATAGCCTGCATGGCACATGCTCTTTTGATAAGGTCCCACCATTATTGTAAATTAAATTCGGAGCACACTTACACTGTCATCCCTACTGACTTTCCCAGGTGTGTTAGTAAGAGAAACTTGGTGATGTACACTTCTACTTCACCTGATCCTATCAAGTTCCTTATTAGACAGAGGAGAATAAGTTAAAGTGAGTGTGATCATGTTGAGATGCAAATTAGTTGTCCAACAAAAGGTGCTACTTAGTATTTCTTTGCTCTGTAATAGGTGAAGGAGACAGCGCAAGACAGATGGGACAAACAAAACTAAGCCCAAATGTAAACAACTGGGCATGGATTTCCATGAAGCCTGTCATGGTGTGACTGAAGCAGGATCGTGTTATTGGGTTGTACATCTCCAGCACTCTGGGGAATGGCTGCTTGATGACAAGCCCCTTCCAGCCTCCAACTCTGCACAGGGAATGCAGTCGTATCCAGATGCCTCTTGAACACTTCTAGAAATGGTGACTCCACCACCTTCCCAGGCAACTTTCTCCAGTGCTTAACCACTCTCTCAGTATCCAATCTGAACCTCCCCTGGCTCAGTTTAAGGCCATTTCTTCTCAAACTTTCAACTGGGACATAGCAGAAAAGACTGACCTTCACCTCACTACAAACTGCTTTCAGATAAATAACCTCTGCTTCTCCAGACTAAACAACCCCAGTTCCTCAGCCACTCCAGGAAAGGTCCAAAAATTCAGTAAGTGGCAGTGGTCTTCCAGGGCACAACCACTGAATTTTCCAGAACAGGAAATCTAAATAGGAATTTGCTCCCCTCCTCTTTTAAGCAGCTCCCATGGAAAGGCTCCCTGGGCCTATGCTAATCAGAGACAGCTAAACCAGGTGTCATCCAGACCAACTACAGGGTAAATCCAAGAAAAAGGAGTCCACTTCGGCATAATGCAGGGTCTGTATAGCACAAAACATGACTACAATTCAGAGCATTTATCCATGCTCACATTGCACACCTCAGTTGTTTATACCAATAGATGTCTCTTGTATTGTGCAATGCACATGAGGCTCTGAAACCCACATTTAGTTTAAAGCTCTTTTCAATAACAGTAAAATATAAATTATAATTTTAATTATAATTTTAATATTTTTATATTATTTTAATTATAATATAAATTATAATTTTATGCTCCAAGTGATCTAAAGCCTAATTATTCTGAGGTATTTGCTAGCAGAAATTCAAGTAGGGTTCCACTGATGCCAGTAGAGTTATGCTGCCCCTCAATGAACATAAGCAGAAAGATGAGCAGGCCCATGGTATTTCATAGCAGAGAGAGGCTCATATAACATCACACTTGCTGTATTATTTAGCATACTATATCTGAACTCTAATGTCTATTAATACATATGACTACTTATTTTCTGACGATTTTGGAAATCAAAGATCAACTAAAAGCTAAGGTTTAGATTGATTTTTAGGTATTGTATCACAAAAGATAGATCAGTAAACAACATTTCTAACATATTTCTAACACATTTCTAACATATAAACCGGCATATTCAAATCCCATTGGGTCTTCTGGTGCTCATCACTGTTGAGTATGTTCCAAATCCTTACTGTGCCCACAAATACTTTGTGTAATAGGAAACAAATGCAGGTAGGGATTGAAATGTCTTCCTTTTCTAAGCAGATATGCCTTTTAGCATGCCTTTAATTACATCATTTTATATCATCTGTCTATGTGGAATCTCCACCAAGAACTACCAAAACCCTAATATACTGCTAAACATAAACCAAAAGAAAATACTTTCCTGCTAGAAATGACATAATTAACCAAAATTGAAAGATGTCAAAATCACTGTACTTACTATGTGTCGTGCTGCGAACACTCCATCAACTATTGCACAACAGAAGGCTGCTACCACACCAAAGCTGATAAACACGATGGAGGCCACCAGCTGAGAAGAGAAAAACAGATTGAGCAATGTTTTCAGTACAATTCTATAAGTAAACAAATTACACTAGTTTGTCTAGTATTCTGAAATGATGGTTCCTGCTGCTGTAATTCACTTTAGATCAGTGTATCAGGATGAGAGTCATGCACTAGTAAAAATGCAGGAATTCTTGATGCTGAGTTGACAGAACATTAAGCCTACTAGAAAAGTTTGTCTTTCAAGAGAAAATTAGGTCAGCTGCAAGAGTTATTAAATTCAATGGTGATTTATTCCAAATCAGCTTATTTAATAAAAGAGCAGAGCTTCCGTAGGGACATGGCAAAAAGTCACATTCCTGTTGGCTCACATAAATCTTTAGAGCTTTACTACGTGGTAGTATTTCACACCAATAGATAAAGACATCCTTAGTAAGTTAATAACTAGCCTGTGAATGATCATAAATCTTTTATAATCCCGAATAGCTTATGCCACAACAAAATCAGAGATTCAGAGAACTGGTTGCTGTGGAAGTGCTGGGGTGTGCTGCCTTGGCCCCTGCCCTTGCTGGGGTTTCCAGCCTGTCCCTCAGTCTCAGAGTGGGCACAGCAGAGCACAGCAGAGTTCAGTGAGTGTCCCAGCTGCAGCACAGACAGCACACTGTCTTCATCAGCCTACTAGCCATAGCTTCAGACCTCGTTCTACCTCCCAAACTGCTTCATTCAACAAGCACTATTAATTCTCTCTCAAAAGGACTGTGGATGGTGCAGTGCTGGAGCACAGCTCTGGCACAAACAGTGGTGGTATGGAGGGCTTGGGGGGAAAGGCTGGGCAGGTTGGGCATGCTGAGCCCCCTGCTCACTGTGCTGCAGCTCTAACAGCAACTGCAGGGCTAGAACAACCCCAGACACCACAAACCTCCTGCCCAATTCACTCTGGAGAGAGCAACAGGACTTGGAAAGACTGTGGAATGTGTCTCCACCAGGGATCACTCAGTGTGCTGTTGGCACACACTTCTGAGATGACACTGGCTTCTTTTGAGGTCACATCTGAAGGGTGCAGTGCTGTGAGCAGGGTGAGATGAAGTCCTGAAAGACCAACTGTACACTTGGCAAGGTGATGCCTGGGCTGGTTAGCCCCAATGCCATCAGATGAAGGAGAGATGCTGTCAGTCCTTTCTCTCCCAGATTAGAGGGTTTTGTGATGTTGAGGACTCTGCACCCTGAGTTTGGATGAGTGAGTACCTGCAGGGCATAAGGTGAACCTAACGTGCACGCTCTGTTTTTAATGTAATGTACTGTAATGTACGTCTCTCATGTCTCCAGCATTTCTCAGGCAAAGTCACAAGAGGAACCCTTTGAACTATCCTATATGACACGTTAATTTTAATTTACAACAGTATTAAGCTACAGTTAATAACAGCAACAGATTTTCTTAAAAACTGACATGAGGGCATCTTTTATTGATAGAGCACATGGAAAAGGGATTCAATTGAGAATGTGGAACGTTTTTGTTATTTACTAGTCATTAAGTGCTCCTTCACAACATGTATTCCTGAAATGCCCAGGTACAGATTACCAAAATTACATCCATACAGTTCATATATCCTTTTGCCTATACAAAATCCATGTCTGCATTACCTAGATGCCATTTTCACAAACTTGTAAGGTGTTGTTAAGTCACTCAAAAAATGGACTCCTCAGCTTATGTCAGGTTAAGAACAGTACAATGTCAATAGTGCTTCCAGGGGATGCAGCATTGGTGATTTTCTACAAAAAATTTATATTGGGCAAATAAAAAACTACAGCCACATAAGCCCACAGATTGGACACACAGGTCAAAGCAGTATCACACACTTGGAGATAAGAGCTCTTGGTGAATCGGCAAAAAGTACAACTTAAAAGCAAAAGAATCACAATGCTTTCTGACACATTCCTTTAACCTCTCCTTAGCTCATGTCTCATGCAATCAGAGGTGAGTCAGCACTGCCACAGGGATTGCTGTGAAATGGGAATCCTCAGCATGGGGAGAAAAGCGGCACACAAATGTGGCTGAAGCTGATGGTACTGGCTGATCTTGGGAACGTGCTGCATTCTCCCCACAGCCAGCTCCATCTTGCTGAAACCCTAGGAAAACATTGTTGGCTGCATCACCCTTCAGCCTCTGCTGTCTCGTGGCTCTCCAGTGTGGAAGGTCATGTCTCATGAATTTGGTTGTCTAAAGTTCTTGGAATTCAATTCATCAGATCTAGAAGCCTGTGGACTCCTATCACCGCAGAACAGGGGGCTGTGCTGCCCTGTGGCAGCTGCATTTGCTACAGATACTGATCTCTTTATTTGAAAAAGCAGCAGTGCTTAAATGTTCTGATTAAACCATTATTGTCTGATACCTCTGTCTTGTTTTTCAAGTCATAGCAGTCAATCAAATAATTAGTGGGCTAAGCCAGGTGTTTCCAAATTGCCTGAGCTCAAGATGAATTTACTGGAAGCTGACCTCAAGGTGGCTTTTCATTTCACACAAGAACAATTTATTGATGATCTACAATCCCCAAACCAACATTTTCCACTCATGGAGATAGCTTAAATCACCAAATTAGTGTGCTGGCCTTTCAGTTTCACCAAATAGCCTTAGGAGACCACATATAGAGATGCAGTAAATCACTATATAGAAAGGAGCTATGGAGTTTGCTTTGCACTCCTCAGTCCTGTTGGAGATCATCTACCCTTGCAAGGAGTTGTGTGCAAGTCAAAGGTTTACAGCCAGAGCCTGCTGTTCTTATCCATGCCTACTAGCACCTACTTCAGTGAGCACTCCCTTTGGAATCAATACCATTTCTTGACTGAAGTAATATTTATTATGATGCCAAAGTGGCAGAATGTGACACTGAGAGGTTTTTATGACTTGAATTGCCTTGTGGTAGTGTGCCAACCACCAGGGACATCCTACTGGCTTGGCCACTCAACGCTCTGCATTCTACATGTCCCTCCCCTGTTCACCCAGGACTGGCCAGCTGTCACGGGCTCGTCATTTGTCTATTGGCTTGCCTCTCGCCCTGCCCACCGGGGAGAGAGGGCATAAAGGACAGAGGGGAGAAGGGGGCTGGATCAGTCTGGCCACGTTGTCCACTGCACATCTGGTTCACCGCTTTTCCCTCTGTGAGGGAGACTAAAGGACTCTGATAAACGCAACTGGTACGTCTGCCATTGCCTGCCAGGAGCAGCCACCGCCCAGTCCAGGATCGGAGCTCCCGAGGCAGGGAGCTGCAGGGGCTGGACTCGGTGGCCTGGAGGAGCCGTAGAGGAAACAGGAAAGCAACATTGCCTTACATATATTTGAATGATAAAAGAAGCAATACTACAAGAACACCACTAAAAAGTCCTTAAAATAAAATTACAGATTTATATTCTCTCTCAAATCTCTCATTTCTTATTAAGCATGTGAGAAACATAAAAAACTGAGTAGAAAATTAATTACTTCTGAAAATTGCCAAGACAACCAAATGAAGAGCTGTTTTAAATTCAAAAGCTAATTTTCCTGAGTAGTAGATGATTGCTGGAGCAGTGAGTTCACAAGCCTAGAACTGTCTAGAAAGAAAAGCAATGCAGTTCATTTAAAGATAGAGAATGCTTGTTGACAGGGAAAAGAAACAGCACTTTAAAAAAATACTGATTCATCTCATCATCTTATCTCCATTTTCAACAGCATTATGTTTTGTCAGGACAACTATTGATTATTTATAGCAATATATTTGCACAATTATTCAATAAACAGTTTTGCTCTTGCTGTTCCATTGGTGTGTAGCCAGGCTTCTCTACAGCTGTTGCCATCAGAACATGTTTACTCCTGGTTCTTGTATAGAATAGAATAATCTGATTATTTACAAGGGAGCCGTAAAACCAGTTATTAAACACTGAAAACTGTACTGTGTGGGCCTAATAATCAAACCCAAAAGGCAGTTGTTTAACAGAGGGGTTTTAGCTAAAGGAAGAGCAAAATAGCACATGGAATGAGGGACTTTTGTACACAGTATTAACTGAAGAACTGTAATCTGTCTTTAGCCATGTCACAGAAATGTGAAAACACTCAAAAACACAGAACTAGCAAAAGGCTGGACTGCTAAATTCTTGCATGCTGCCTTCTTTCAGAAGGCATGCATTTTTTCTCAGGATTCACCTGTCTTGGACAACCTCCTGTCTTTCAGCACGCATACAATACCACTGCCTGCACTGTCACCCTCCCATCCAAGCAAGATTAGTGAAGGCAACATGGGACACACAGTGGCCACGGATGCTGGTCACAGACTCTTGTTCAGCTGCCAGAAATGCACCTGGCACAGGGAGTTGGCAACCAAGTCTCCCACAATGATTCCCATTTTTGGAGTTAGGAGTTGGCCACAGACCAGACTCCAGAGGTAGTTTAATGATGCCACCCCGGCTGCAGCCACACCCTCATGTAACCACTGCACACAAACACTGCACCTCAGGTCCCCAGGCACACTGTGTGCTGAATCACACGCTGCTGCTGCCATGTCCCTGCTGTGTGACATGCAGAGACCTGCAGCCAACGCTTGCCAGCAGATCCCCAGAAAATCACATTGCTCCTCAGCATAAGCACACACTGGCTACAGGCTGGCACCTCTCTGGCTGTTTCCTACATCCCTGTGGAATACTTCTGGGAGCTAGCTAGACTCAATTCTGGCACAACCCTGGTTTCCTTGTGATTCTAATTTAGCCCTTACTTATCCTCAATCAAAAAGCACAACTTCTCAGATAATGACAGATGCTGGGTGAGATGCCGTTTCTCTCAATTCAGACCAAGTCAATCTGAGACTGAAAAATGCATAGATTTTTGTTTTTGAAATCACCTTGGTACTGGATGCAAGTTACATTACATCTAACAGACTCACTTTGCTCACGCTAAATGGCTACTTCTGCATTGCACAGCCTCCAGTGTCTCCAAGCATTGTGCTATTCATCAAGCATCTCTGGGATTCTTTTCCAGGCAGAGAAGGAATCAGAATTACACTGATCGATGTAAATTGAGGAACACTGCCACTCAATACTTTTTGCTCTAGAAAGTTAAGTCATTGCAAAAGGCTGTGTAAATGTTATGCCACAGGTTTGTAAAGTTCTTTTTATTCTCACACAGGTTCAAGTATTTAGAAAATAAATGCACAGGGCAGTTTGTTGTAGGCTGTCCTTAACTACACTCCACAAATTACAGTTAAATTCTCTGGGCCTTTTTACTGGTTTGATATCCCCAGGTCCCCAAGATCAGAATTTAATATAGGCTTAAATAAATCTGCCACACTTTTTCAATGGGGATGATGATGTAAGAGTAGAAAAAAGTTACAAGAACTCTTATCATAAATCCAAAAGAGAGAATGATTTTCCACCCTGGTGCAAGCAGGGAGCTGGAACAACCAATCGCAGCCAAGAGCTGCATCTGCTACCATGGTACCTCAGTTGGTCTGTAGATTGATAGCCTGCAAAATTAAAACAATTAAACTCATTGCATTATGTTGTATTTCAGATGCTGCTGTCAAATAAGCACTGCCTGTCTTGTGAAATGGGTCTGTATGTAAGTACTTTAATTGTGAGTTAATTTTCTCTTATTTGGAATGCCCTCTCCTGTGTGGCCCCTTCTCACACAATAGCCAGTTCTTTTCCCTGCCCTTGGGACAGATGTTTTGCTGCTGTGATGAAAATGAAGCACGGGCAAGGCTCCTACAGTTTTCACAACTGAGCTAATTAGGAGGTTTCTGACTACACCAGGTAATGTGCTCCACAATTTATGGCCTGACAACATATTCTTTCCAAAGGTTGGTTCTTAAATAATGGCATGGCTGTAATTGAGGCTGTGCTGGAGGGTTGTCACACCACAGGAGATAGGATTACATCATGTTCCTTGTTCATTAATGCCAACTCCAGTCATAGTTGTGCACTAGTTACAACGACAAGAATTCAAAATGGTGAAAAGGTTTCATGACTGCCCAAATGATGCATTTCAGTACCTAAAGGAACCCTACAAAAAAGCTGGGGAGGGAGTCTTCATAAGGGCACGTAGAGAGAGGACGGGGGGGAATGGGTTCAAACTAAACAAGGGAAGCTTTAGATTAGGTATTAGGAAGAAATTCCTTACTGTGAAGGTGGTGAGGCACTGGAACAGGTTGCCCAGAGAACCTGTGGATGGCACATCCCTGGAACTGTCCAAGGCCAGGTTGGATGGGGTTTGAGTAACTTGGCCTAGCAGAAGGTATCCCTGTCCATGACAGGAGGGTTGGAACTAGGTCTCTTTAAGGTCCTTCCCAACCTAAACCATCCTGTGATTCTATGATTCTGTGTTGTCAGGTGTTTAGATCAAGTCTCATGCTTAGATCAAATGACCAATTTAGAAAACTATAGCCTTTTCACAGTATAATCACGGTTGAATTCAGCAAGTCCAGTCATGTGTTGTTCAATATTATCAGCAACAACAAAGATCTTTGATTCAGATTTTCTTCTCTCTCTCTGTTGTTAATAGTACCTCAGGGCATAGACTTCGGCCTCTGTGATTCCTCACTGTCAACTCAAAAGGGCATCTTCTTCTCCAGTCCTTAGCTTGGTTCCCTGCTGTCCAGCTCTTTCTTCTGCTCTCTGTCCCAAAGGGCTGCATCCCTGCATCCCAGCTCCTGTGTTTACCCAAACACACAGGAAGCCAGTGAAATTCACCCCATAGGCAGAACCACTTATTCCCTCAAATGAGTTAAATCAGAAGACTGTAGAGAGAGATGAGCACTAGACTCAGTGCAAATGAGAAGGTGACACCATGTAGCCATGACAGAAGGGAAGGAGGCAGAAGTGCTGACAGCAACTAATAGATTGTTTCACCTGTTCTGTGTAATTTACAGTCCTAGGGATTATCAAAGGAAGAGTTAGGGTTTAGCTGTAATGAATAAATCATAAGGACTGGGGTTATTTTGTTGTTTGTGGTCAAGGAGACTTTTGTTTTACTGCCTGTGAAGAAGTCTGCTGTTTCCCGGTATCGTGTCAGGGATAATTAGGAAAAATAGCAACATGAAAAGGCCAGTTGGTGTAACACAGGCAGGAGAGAAATCCCATGGGAAATTTAAGCAACCTCACATGCATAAAAAGGTTGAATTAATTAGATAAACAAAGGAGAACATATACAGAAACCACATGAGAGGTATAAATTATTATGCCAAAGAGCAAAAACAAGATCAAAATCCACTTTCAAAATCAAGGTAGCGTTTTCATTTGGAAAATTTATCTTTTTTTTCTTGCCCCACATCCTGAAGGGCAAAATTGTGAAAGGCAGGATTTGCAACACCTTTTGTTACACCTTAGGTACTCACAGTTAATTTTTATCATATGTAGGCATCAGTAAAAAAGTAGGCACATTGCTTTCTCTCTTTCTCTTCCAGTGGTATTGCTGCTCAGCTTTTGTAGATAATTCATCATTTAGGCTACACACAAAGGCAAGGGACTGCAGAAGTGTCCAAGGATGGGAAATGTGCAACAGGGTGACTTAGTGGTCCCAGGTCTCCCCCAGCCCAAGAATGTTTATGCAGCACAGTTGAGTAGGAAAAGAAAGGGAGCACAGGTTCTGAGTTTGTTTACTCCACCTCCTAAAGGCACTCACAGTCACCTTTAGAGATGACTTCTTTACTGGTCAGATGAACAGACTACTCGAGTTGCTGGGAACTTTACTTGTGCCATTTTCTGTGACAGTTTGTTATGGAGATGGGGGAATTCAGCATCTGACCACACTGGCACATGCCCAGGGTTGTGTGATGGCTGTGCTGGGCCCCATGACAGGAGGTGGCTCACACAGCCGTCTATGCTTGCTGTTAACCTTCGGGGCATGAAAGCTCACAGTTCAAAACTGTCCCCTGGTAGCCTTGTTGTTAAGCTACTCACAAGGCCTCCCCAGCCATTCACCACCCTCCTGCCCTCCTTCCCTGCTCCTGTCAGATGACAGGGGATCAGCATAGCAGCTTAAGTCTTCTGCAACTCCAGTTACCTAGAAAAGTAGCATGGAAACATTTTGCTTTAACATTGTACTGTCCCAATAAAACCTTGTATGCTAACTCCAATAGTTCCTTGTCTAGGTCTCTGTGTTGTTTTCACCCTCTAGAAATGTTCTCTGGAGCATTAATCCTTAACTTATACCAATGCATTTGCTTTACTCTTTCTGTAATTCATCTTGTCTTTTTTTCTAACCTGATAAAACATATGAAGATACAGTTTCTGTGAAAAATGCTATATGAAATAAAGACAAATTTTCCTATATTTTTATCTTCAAGCACTGAAAGGTTGGTGGGAATTAAATCAATAGCCATTATGAAACATGAAACAAAATTACTGGGAAAGGTTACCGGATTAATACATTCTTTCCTCTCTCATAATCTAATATCAGCTACAAAACCAGACTTAGAATAGCTAGGAAATTATTTCAAATTGTTTTACAAGCAAATCTTTACTAGAATGACCAATCTACTGAATAAAAAACCTGTATCAAGCAGGTTCTGTGCACTTAAGACTTTGAAACTGGAGTCACCATTACACTGCAATCAGAGAATGAATATGTTATATGTGTAAATGAACACATATTAAATTCAAGATAGTGCATCATCAATGGTGACATTTTTAACTGAATCAAGACAAGCATTTTACTCATCAGTGAATGAATTATCAGATCTCCTGGGATTTTGATAGAATCTTAGACTTCACTGGAGTCTAACAGATATTATTAAAACAATTTTTTTTTAAAATGAGGCTGAACTGTACTTTCTTTCCATTTTCTAAGACAAGAAACAGAAGGAAACCTAAAAACATTTTCTTGGTGCAGGTGCACTTAGTTTTATTATCAGTGCTCTTTTAAGCCTCCACAACATCTAAGAGCCCCAGATCATATCCCAGTAACCATTACTGAAGTTTCTGATTTTCCTTCTAGCAGCAGCATATTTTGTCCCAAGTCTGAATTGATCCAACCACCCTACTGACTGACCTTCTCTACTTCAAGGAGGTGCACTACATACACTCTGCTCCACCTGTGTTTTTGCTTCTTTTAGAGAGACGTTTCTAAATAGCTGCTCTACTTTTATTCCATCCCATTAAATTAGGTGCTGACTGTATGATCAACCCCCTTCCCTCTGCTTCAGACTCCTACTACTGGGTCGGGGAGCACTGGGGCTTCTCAGGGCAGTTCAGTGGAGTGTGCTTTTCCAGATAGTGCCACTCTTCGGCCACCTTTACACAGAAAAGAGAAAAAAAAATCACCTGGATCTCACAGCTGGATAAATGCTAATGGTTTTAGAACCAGATTAATCAAGTCTCAGTCCAGCAGGCACTTCAAACTGGTAAGAATTCCCCTTCGCAAACATCAACAAAAGCACTTAGACAAGAACAGTTAAAATTATTACACATTTAAGGACATAAAATTCAGTCTAGAAGAAAAAACTAAGCACAACATTAAAAGGAAAGAGAACAAAAGTGAAACAAATTTAGATTCACTGATCAATAGTGCTGACATTATAGGAATTCATCACATACTTCTTTTCATGGATGCTCTTTTATTGCTTAAACTGGAACAAGGTCATTTCATCACTTAAACAGCCATTCAGAGTGGTATGAGAACAATAAACCAAAACTATATATCATACCATGTGTCATAAAAGTTTATGCTTCCTGGTAAAAAACTGTGGAATTGACATAGATCAAGACTGTTAAAGCTGCCTGTTTTAGCAGCAAGAACTGTTTTTACACCAAAGTTTCTGTTTTTATAAATCCTCTCTCACTATACAGTGACTGGATTGATTTCTCAAGACACACACTCTTTATCAGAAATGCATTACAAGTTTTCATGTAGTGAAATTTTACCTGCAGAGACTGGAAGGTTCTATCTGGCCATCAGGGATGCTCAGCTATTTAATTTGAGCTAATTCTTCAACAAGAGGCTCAGAAATTGCCTGTCCATTTCACGGAGCACACCCCACCTCACCTTCTTCACCATGCACACACCAGAACTTATCCCAGATTCCTTACTGAGACTTTCTATCCTGTGCTCCTGCTTGCTGGGAAGAGTAATTGACACCCTTATTGTTCCACAAACACATTTCACAAGGTTTACTTTTGTTTTCAACTGCGTGACAGTAACACTTTCATTACATAAACAGCACAAGAAAACAAACTGGCAGTTAAAAAGTGCCCTATTATGCACTTACTCCCATGTGCTGCTCCCAAGCACAGATCTTAAAGGAACTACATCCCAAAAGACTGCCACTTATTAAGACAGAAAACTTAAACTGACTTGGTGGCTTGAGTCTGTGACTCAAAAGAACGGTGACAGCCTGTAAAGATTGCGGTTTTGAAAATAAGATGTGCTGGTGGAAATGTATATTTTCATTCATACAGGTATGTATCTTCTTTCTGTTTCTCTAGAAATTAGGCTTCCAGAAGCAAACTGAAGTAATTTTGGTTGCCAAGGAAGCTCTCCAAATAGAAACCAAAGTATCTCTTTCAAAAATTTTCCCCTTTGTAATCAATATTCCGTTTCTTTCTTCCAATGATAGCAGCAAAAACACGGTCATGTCTTATCTGATGCAGAGCTAATGCTATGTTTTGTCACAAGGTGAGGAACCTGAGGTGGGTGAGACCTGGGACTGGCACAACCAGCGGACCAGCACAGGATTGTGTAGGAGGGAAGGAACTACAGTGCTAGGCTGCAGATGGAGGTACTTGGTGGCATCTCTCCGGGTATGCCAGACAGACACAGCCCTGACGACAGAGCACAAAGATTGCTATGGACCTGACTGTGCTTCCCATTGCAGCTTTACCAGCTGAAACAACCTGGCACACACATGTATGAAGTGTGTGAAAGATATTTTGCACAATAAAGACATGATGTCAGTGGCACAGTGGCATAGACTTTTTGTCACTATTATAGGTATTTGCCAGGACATGTCAGCTGTAAATACATACATGTGTTGTGTACATACATGTAAATACATAGATATGGGAGCATATATTACAGGTTATGTGTTATATGGTTTTAATATCGTAGTACATTTTCTATATTATAATATTTACATATAAATAAGTATTTGCTTGTCTAGCTGATGAATCTGCACAAAATGCCAATCCATAAGGAACTAGATCAGGGAAGAGCTCAAACATCTCCCACACTTCCTTTGGTAATTTGCACAGTGAAAGCATCTATTTTTGTCTTTGAGTCCCTGACTTCAAAATTCTCAAACGCTGTTGGGAAATATATGCTATCTATCTTCAGGCATTTAACTCACTGACAACACTTAGATGATGGTTTCACACCGTAGCGAGTTGATATAAGAGTTTATTCCTAGCAAAAGGGACAAATCTTGTTCCCTCCTTCCACAGAATTCTCTCTACCCTTACCCATGCAGCCCACCAGTTAACTTTTGCTGTGTCTGATGCTCACTTGGCTGTGAACCTTTTACTCACTTAACCAGTGGAGAATAATTCTGGTCAGGGCGGGGAAAAAGGAGAAGGAGTCAGCAAGATAGAGGAAGGAGCAAAGGAGGGAAAAGATATCTTTGTGTCAGTGGGTATTTACATTTATTATAAATTGGAAATCCTCACATTAAATGCCCAAGGTCAAAGAACTGCATTAAAAAATCCAAAGTATTTTACTCAGTCTTTATTTATAGAATATATAACACTAATAACAGCAAAACATCTCTCATAATGTTATACTAACTGAAATAAATTAGAAACAACTTTTCCACTTATTTACATTTTACTTGCCCACAGAACTTTCTTCTTTTAATTTCACTGGTCTTCATTTTAGATGGTGTTTTCATGCCCACAGATATATCACCTATCTTCCTCCTCTGCAGCAGAAATACCTGAGCCTTCAAAACATCTCCAGTTATTCATCTCACTCCTACTCCTGTTTTTGCTGAATATTCTCCTGCATTACAAAGAATAACACAGATTTCCCAGACCTACCATGGATAGACCACATTCCAAATCCTCCCCTAAAAGGGTTAAAAAGGGGTCTCAAAGCTGATTCCTACAAAATAACACAGCTAATAACCAAAACTACACCATGCTTATGGGCCATCTATACATAGGCTGCTCTGCTCTAAACTTGAAATCAGGGAGAATTATAATATTATATCTTTTGTAATACCCTCAATATTATAGAAGAGAAACGTAATTGTCACTTAACACAGGATTTTTTCTTACCACACTTGCGCTAACTAAAACTCCAGAATCTCGTTTAAACCACCCTTCAAGGTCTCTTCCAGAACCCAAGGAGAGAACAAGACGCCTCTGAAAAGCACCTCATTACAGTCTTGAAGAGCTGGTCATGAGAGAGCAGGAAGATGTTCTCAAAGAATAAGCTGTTTGAACTTAACAGCTAATAAGATGCTGTTTTATTTTGAAAAAAATGCAGACACCTAAAGAAGAGCCACTCGAGCTCATGCAAGTGTCAGTGTCAACCTATTCTGATTATCTTTACATAAATCTTACCTGTTTCTGAAATGTGCAGTTAGATCACACCACAAAACCTAGCACACATTTATGACTGAAAAGGTATTAGTAGGTCTTTTCAATTTCAATCATTTTAGAGGTGCTAACCAAGAGAAGGATGATTATTAATTTCTTCTATTATTAACGTCTACATTTCCCCTGCAACACAGTAAAGGCTTCTTTGATTTATTTGCACAGGAACATCAAAGATAGTCTCAGGGGATCTACAGAATTTCTGTGGTCTTTCTTTATTAAAACAAGCTGCTTTAATTAGCCTAATATGTGATATTAAATCAATCAGTGATTAGTATCTTTGATCAAAATCTGCACTAAAGCCAGTTTCTTCCAGAATGTTTGATCTGCAAACAGCAAATGAAACAGAAAGTGTTTGAACAGAGCAAATTAGATGTATACATAGCAGTAGTTTTTGGGGGTGTATATATTAATAACTATCACCTTTACATAAAATGCCCAGTGGGCATTTTCTGATGGACATAATCTATTTACAAGATATATTGGTTTTGAAAAAAGTGAAAGAGGTTTGGCTCTTCTGAAAGCTGATTCACACACATAACTGCTTCAAAAAATTCTCTATACCAAAACAGATGTAAAGCCTGGTGTCAAGAAAATAATCAGAGATGATATTGAAATAGTACCTCACCCAATGTCAATGCAGGACAGGGATGCATGCATTGTCAGGGAAGTCTATCAACTGAAAACACAGAAGAGAAAATTGCTTTGTTTCTCCAACTTCAGCTATAGTGTCTTTTCAACACTTCATTTGAAATCTAATTCTTGTTGACAGAGATTGGGAAGCAAGCATATTAAGGGACCTAAACTTAGCATCCCTTGAGAAGCCTGAATAAATAGCTTTGCCTTTTCTGTCTGTGTGCAGAGCTCCATGTTTTAACCTTCCTCATGTTTTCAAATTCTGCTTTTGTTGGAAGTGATGCCTCCATCTCTCTGAACAAGTCAAACACCAGGCTGAGCACTAGCTTTATATCTGAGTATATCCTAGACATGTCAGTGAGAAAATTAAATGTTTGTTAGCATGAAGAAAACATGAGGAAGACTCAGCAGAGGATGAATTTTGGTGTCAGATCTGCTGCAGACAACTGCTTTCATCCTACGTACCAAGGTTTTTGTTAACTCGCATCTCATGAGGGGTCACTCCTGCTGCAATGACCCCTCCCCATCCTCCCTGTGTCCTTTTTTCTCCTGCACCTCCTCCCACGCCCTTCCTGCCTGCTCTCTGCCACAGCTGTGCTGCTGTTTGTGTAGCTCCCACAGCCCTAGTGAGGGCTCTTGCAGGCAGCACTGTGATATTGCAAGCATTCAATACCCTGACAGCCATTATGGTGCCCTCGAACCTCCCCATCGCACTTCCTCATCACTCTTGTGATGGCACCACGGCTTCAGAGTGCTCATTTTCAGCCCTGCAAACAGTATGGCTTGGTGAGGCTGGCATTGGAGAGACGTGTGAGTGGAAACTGTGAGCCAGTGCTTGGTTTATCCATTGGGTTAGCTAAAACTACATGCACGGTGTCATATCGACATTGCACGTTCAGGGAGTGATTCATTTCTGCGTGCAAGCTCGTGCCACCTCCACATATTTTCTGAGGAGAAACCTGTTACAGCACTCCCTCAGCACTACTCACTGCTCTCAGCTCAACTCTGCTGCCTCGAGCCCCCCACACACCCAGCCTTCCTCACTTCTGTATGTAATTTCAGCATCTCATTCCTAACTGGAAATACTTTGTACTGTAATGTGAGAAGATGGCAAGCAAGCAAACAGGCAAGGACACTTCATGACTTATAATCAAATCCATTTGATTTGAGCAGCATCATGTTTTTTACCTGTCCAGCTGCACTAAGTGTACCTTTGGAATGAAACAACACACAGCTATATACTGCTTTTCAATCCATAACCTACTTTGCAGAGTGCAAGAGAGGCAAAAAGGGACAACGACACATTATGCTTGAAATGTCTTCTGTTTGCCAGTTAGAAACATCCCAAACCAGTGCAAATCATTAGTCAAAAAGAAATTTTGTTCTGCTGGTGCCAAGCTTTGCATATCAGAGTCAAGCACAAGTGCTAAGAGCTGAAGTGAAATCATGCTAGTCAATGAGGCAGAGCCTGCTTCTTCAAGCAGCAGTTCCTTTGAATTAAGGGTTATACCTTGGTCAGCACATTGAACTCCCACTGCGGGCTCGGGGATGCCAAGAAGGAGGTCAAAGAAGTGCAACATTATTAATGACATGTTTTAAGAACAAACCATTGTCCGCTCTGCCTAACTGTGCTTCTGTTCTTTCTCAAACTCCATGCTCATCAGTTACTGAGTGCTGGGGTTTTGCTGTACTAGTTCTGCTAATCATTATATATTTTGTATTACATTTGGCATTTCATCAACCATGAAAGGATCTAGACTTATAATGGACAGGTCACAGTGAAACAGAACTTCAAGATAAGAAGAGAAACAGATTTAAGTAGAATGGTCAATTTGAAATATACTTTTATCCCCTAGTGCAATTGAATCTGCATTCATTTTCAATATAAATAACAAATAAAAATTGAAGTATTGAGTCATTACAGGGGCCAGATAATTGCAGAACTACACTGGGTTAAACTCAAATTATACTGCAGTAATTGCTCAAAGGTAGTCTAGTTAAAATAGAAGCAACTGAGTAAGCAATTTCTTTTCCTTTCCACTCCCTTTTGTCCTGCTGCAATGCATATATTTTTTAGGTTCGGGAATATAACATTTATGCTACATTTCTGTGCTTATATAAGTCTTTACAGTCTTACTGGTGGCTGCAAATTTGTTACAGCTGCCCTAAACCCTTCCAATCAAATAAACTCCTTTATGTCTCAGGGAATAACTATTGCCTTCCATTGTAAATCCATTCAATCTCATTTCCACATTTGAAACCATCAGCTCAGCCTCAGCAAAGACAGTGTTAAAAGACCCACTGTGGATGGCTCTCAAGGCCAGAAGCATAATTAAACTTTCTAGTTATTCTCTTAATCTGTTTCCCAGAAACCCAATCTCCAACAGCCAAATCATCAGTAAGTGTTATAAGCAGAAAGCAGTTTCCCATGTTCCATGCTGGGAAATGCAAGCAGGCCTAATTCCAAACATACTGGACACGTATGTCTCCACAGTCCTTGTGTAAATGACACAACACATCTAGGAATACACACTTTAACTGCTGCTTACCCATCTTATGGTTTTTTCGAACATTTTACTTTTACTAAGGACAGAAGCATAGAAAACCACAAGGTGGATTAGAAGAAAAGTGAAAAACCAAGCAACTCTAAAATGTCATGCCTGTTAGTAAGTTAGCACGAATACTGTGGAAGATAAAGCTATTTTCATCTGCCCAGCACTGAGCCTGCAACTTGGAACCTGCTGTTCATCCTGGTCTGTGATGTAGAAATCAGGAGCAATAGTTCTTAAATAAGCTGTTTTGTTAGTAGCAAAATTAATGACACCTGACCTACTGCAGATTTTTGTCTCACAGGTCATCTGGATTCTCTACTATTAAATGGTGGTGAGCTGACACTGCAGCCTTTATCACCATGGGGGAACTAAGTCGTAATTCTCTCCTCTACCCACCTGTAACTTTTCATGAAACTTGAGAGAATTGCACACCTCTGATGTCTCTACCTCCCTCCTGAATTTGCCTGAAATTGGTCAACATATTATAAAAATGGAATAGGGAACAGAAAAAGACAAATATTACTGCTTTAAAAATCTTATTTCTCTGTGAAACCCAGCTAGAAACAGAAGTTAAAAGCAAGGGAATATTTGCAAATACACTACTGACACTTACAGGTAATGCAAAAGAAGTGATATTATGAAGGAGTGATATTATGACTACTTGTAAGTAAAGGAGTTACTTTTTAGTAAAATGCAAGCTAAATCCATCAGTTCCTCCTCTGAGCTTAACACCACTCTTGATTTATACCAGTGAAAGTTCTGCATTATGAAATTAATCATATTTCATTATGCTTGGCTATAATCAGTCTACTGTGAAGTGCTCATTGGACATGCTGTTATTCAACCAAGACTGCTATTTTTTACAAAGAGAGGAAGGAAAGTGTTAAGAATTTCCACAAATTCCTTCATCCTTCTTAGTACACCTTCCTCTACCTAGATGCCCCAAGGACTTTCTATAACTTCCTCACATAAATAAAAGCAAAGGATTTGGAAAGCCAAGGTAACTCTACAAACAAATCACACAGTATCTCAGATCCTGTCTGACATAGCCAGGGAATCTTGACAGCAAGAGCTCTGGATTTTTTTCTTCTATTTAACACATATAGTTTCAGGAAAGTGTTCCTGACTTAAACTTCTTGTGCAGAATTAAATCATCTGCTAGGGTAGAGCTGATCATGTAGCTTGTTGCTGCTCAAACTGGTGTGTTGCTCTCTCCCCATCCTTTTCTCAGCTGCATGGTCCTGGCCAAGCTCTGGTGCTTAAGTGATTCTGCCTTTGGTCAATTCAACTCACTAAACCACCAGGAAAGTAAATTCAGTAAAACCAAGTAAGCTGCTTTTGTTTTGCCTTCTACAAAGGAAGCTACTGGCCCATGCATGCTTCTCTAAAACTTCTAAGAAGTGGTGAACAAATTACTCACATTTTGAGGCAGATGAAGCAGTTTTAAGTCAACTGGAAATCCCTGCTTTTCATGTTTAATACAGTCTGATACAAAAAAAGAATGAAAAAAAATTAAAAGGACTGTTACTTACTATTTGTCTTCTGTTTTCTACCAGGTAGATGCCAACAATCCCTAGGAAAGATCCAAAGCCAAGCTAAGGCAAAGAACAAAACCAACAGAAATGCATGAGGTCAGCTTATCTGGACAACATACCAACACATACAGTGATATCTGAGCTAATGCACCACACAGATGGGCTAAATGGGGCAGGTCAAGGTAAAAGGTGGAAGTTACTGTTGGACATAAATCATATAATGTAATGGGAAATAGCCAGGACTGCAGCTCTTTGACAGTTCAGTGCAAAATTTGTCATGTAGTAAACAGAAGTCCATATAAACATGCTTCTATAACCTGATTACTTTTATCATTGTCATGTATAGTTTTACACACTGTAAAGCAGAAACTAAGTAGGAGAAAAAAGCGCTTAGATTTAGTCCACAAGTCATCATTTTGGAAAATTGCAAAGCTTTAGGCAATTGCAGACAGTTTTTCTCAAAAAATTGGTGTGTTCCCACTATGCAAATGACTCAAGTTCAAACCCTTAGAGTTAGTCTTGTTTGATTTTAATGATTAGACACTGTCACACAACCCAGATAAACTCTTTGCTAAAGTGCTAAAAGGACCAGTACAGTCAGCTGCATCACCAACAGCCACAGGAGAGAGAGGGGAGGAAGGGACATTAAATGTTCTGGCCTTAATGTTCCGGTGTTGCTTCAACATTGGGATGGTAGGAAAAGCCTCTCCCTTATGATGGGTCCATGAAAGTTTGGAGCAGTAGAAACTCCTTGGATTCACGTTTCCAGCCCCCCTCTGTAATGAGGCTTCTGAACTGAGCTCAGAGCCTCTCCTCCAAGCACAAATTAAGTTTTTAAGGACTACGAGTCCCAGCCAAGGGCTTAAGCAATGCCCGTAAATTCCTTGCTGTTATGCACAACTGCTCACAGCAGAAAGCAAATCCCCAGCAAGCACTTTACTCGCTCAGTATCACAAGAGGAATCCGTCACTCGCTTTCAAGAAAGCAAATGTAGGGAAAGGAGATTTGCTCTTGAGTGCTTTGGGAAAATTTATGTGAAAGGGAGGCACAAGGACTAAAAGCAGAGACTTTGAAAGAGTGGGCAAGTGCACTCATGCTGACAGCTAAATAGTAGAGATACTTGGAACCGTGAGCAAGGACACTCTGTTCAGGGGACAGCAACTTTGTAAATTAAGATAACTACATCAAAATGACATCTGGTTCCAAGCTCCATTTTTCATTCCTACAGGAACAATCTATAAAGTCTCATTTATGGCTGATGCTGGGGACACAAAATGAGTAATACAATCCATGTGAATTTAAAAAATGACCACACAGAGAACAATGACAATTAAATCAGAAGGAGCAGAACCATAGAGATGATGATGAAAGCCACAGCATTACTGAGATTGTTTTAGGGTCATATGAGTTAGTTTTTTGTCTGTTTAGACATGAGGCTGTTTGGGAACTCTGGAAGTCCAGGTCAGTATGATGCTGGGACAACTGGACCCTGTTGAAAGAGTATAAAAATAGCAAACAAAAATAATACAGTAAGTAGTCACAGAGAAGTGACATTAAATATTTAAGTATAAACAATATTTATAAGGAAATGAGGCTGAAGCAGTTCCAACTCTGTCTTTGCAGATCGTTCCAAAAAGACAGTTCAAACAGAACATCAAGCTGTAATCTACTAAATGCAGACACCTTTCAAAGTGTAACATTATATTAACTCATCTACACACAGAAATATTTTATGTTCAATTACTTTGGATACATAAGTTCAGGTAACACCTAGCACTCTAAAGATGTATTTAGAAAAATAAATTTTTTCAAAACAAATTACAAGTGACCACATATGCAGGGAAATTCAGGCACTTAACTCTCATTGAAGCCAGTGGGAACTTGGCAGCAGCCAAACTGTAGTATGGATCTAAGCCTGGAGACCTGTTCTGCAAATACTTCTAGATACAAGTAAATCTATGCCAGTGCATAGTGTTATTCATCTTTGTAGGTGTCTTCAAGGCACAATTAATTCTGCATGTTTTTTAAGACCAAAATTGCTTACCTAACGTCAGTGGAGATTTCATCTCATCTACTAGATGTGAAATTAATATTTTACTACTGAAGTCTATGAGAACTAGAGCTTATTTTTAATTGAAATTAACACTGTCTGTCCTCATATTCTTGCTTTTCTCTGAGCCCAGCAGTTAAATATGCAGTGACAAATTCACTCCTCTGGCTTTAGGTAACTAAAAGTTTGGGATCAGGGCTATGCTGGTTTTCTAAGCTCCCTCTACTGTCAGCAGAGAAGAGACGCACCTTGTGAGGGCTGTTCAGCACATTCTGAAAGAAGTGATGATGAGAGGGGATTCTGCCCCTCTACTCTGCTCTGGTGAGACCCCACATCGAGTGCTGCTTTCAGTGGGGCCCCCAACATAGGCAGGACAAGGACCTGCTGGAGTAAGTGTAGAGCAGAGCCACCAAGATGATCAGAGGGCTGGAGCACCTCTCCTATGAGGGCAGTCTGAGTTTGGGTTGTTCAGCCTGGAGAAGAGAAGGCTCTGAGGAGACCTAATTACTGCCTTCCAATTCCTAAAGGTACCTTACCAGAAAGCATGAAGAGACAGGACAAGAGGTAATGCCTTCAGACTGAAAGAAGGTAGGTTTAGATTAGATATTAGGAAGAAATTCTTTACTGTGAAGGTGGTGGAACTGGAATAGGTTGCCCACAGGAGTTGTGGGTGCCCCGTCCCTGGAAGTGTACAAGACCAGGTTGGATGGGGCTTTGAGAATCTGGTCTAGTGGAAGGTGTCCCTGTCCATGGCAGGGGAGTTGAGATAACCTTTAAAGTCCCTGCCATCCCAAACCATTCTATGTTTCTGTGACCGTCCGTCTGCCAATGCTGCACTGGAGTCAGTCACCTCTTGCAGTGAGGCAGAAACACAACAGTACTGTCACACACCTCTGACCAGACTTTTGGCAAGATACCATGTAAGATTTGCATAGCACTTTTAACTCTTGCTAAATGTTTGCGATATTTAATATTTTGATGACATTTACATTGACAATTACCCATCACTCTTTCTCAGTTACTTCAATAATCCATCATGTGTGCACAAAAAAAATTCAGAATTTTATGAAAATTAGTTGGTTCCAATAATATTTTGAAAGAGAAAATTATCAATAAAAGGTTTTATTTTCAAAGTATTTTAATAAATTCTTGCTTTTCTATCTGATTATTAATGAAAACAAGACTTTCAAAAAATATTTTAGCAGGTGATATTTTTCAGATAAGTGAATAGACATTATGTTATTCCGACAAGAAAATAAATGCTGAAATAACCTGTTTTGTGCACACAGGATTATTACTTACCACACTTGTTAAAGACAGCATTTAAAAATGAAACTTCTTTCTAGGGATGAATGCAGATAATGTGGTCTTACAAAAGATTTTATATCAAATTTTGGAAGAAGAAGAGACTTTTATCAGTATTAATCTATCTATTTTAGGTTAATGAAAGGGCAAATCATTCTTTTAAGGTCTTCTTGGAACTGCTTTTTGTTCTATTTTTAAACCACCGCTCCTTATAGATCATTATCCTAAAATTATCCTTCTGAAAGCCCTGTGCTCAACATAACACTAAGATGTGAGAGGGACTTGTTTAGGAGGAACAGTTCTAACTCACAAATTATTAATGGTGTATGCACAGTATTAGAAGATGCATATCCCTCCTCTCTGGACATTTAATGTCACAGAGAGCAAGAAATAATGGTACTTTACAACATATTTTGGCAGTAGTGGAGCCACACACCTAAGCAGTGTCTAACTCTAAGCAAGTGAGTTTCTTTCTTCACCTTGCACCCTCTACCTCCCCTTGGCTGATCCAGCCCTTCTCTATTTGCTGCCCATACTCCTTGTATTTAAAACTCAGCCCAGGTATTTAAATTTTTTTTTTTACTCCAGGTGTTTACACACTTTGGGATATAATTGATCCCTTCTCCTGAAATCAGAAAGGGCCAGGGGGTTGAACCAGCAAGGGGCTGGCAGGGCTACTCCTCCCCAGAAGTCACAGAGGCACCACAGGGTAAAGCAGGCAGAGCTCGAACCTTGTGCCCACTGCAGGAAAGTTTTTAAGGAGTCTGCTCCCAAGGCAAAAACAAGTTTCCCATTTACAGCTGATAATAATTTGTTTGGATGCACCTAATATTCTACAATGGGTTTTTTACTTACAACAATGCCTGGGTAGTAGCCTCCCACAGTAACATTTTCTGTTCGTGTGGTAGCCGCCAGACCTATGGTCAGTATGAAAACAGACACCACCAGCAGTGCGACTGTGAACCAAAGTGAAGTCTTCTTCCTTTTTGCAAACTGTCCTGTAGGGAGTGGGGGCGAGGGGAAAGAAAAAAAAGAGCTTTTCATTGCAATCACAGCAGAACAAATACAAAACTACGGAAGATTTTCTTTTGTTAATCTTTTCTGTTGATAACCCACTATTTTCCTACTAAAAAAAATTGCTGCCAGACAACAGAAGGAATTAAAAACTGCAGAGTTAGATAGAGTATAGCTTAATGCACACACATTGGGTATTGGCATGAGATGAGTTTTTATTAAACTGAACTGTAAGTCGGTGACAATGATAATTATGCCTTGTCTTCAGTAACATTTATAATTAAGTGTTGTTCACATTGGTAAGTCAGATCCTGCAGGCCTTAAATTCTTACCTGTGTGAAGTGCCAATTTGAGTCTACCTGGCCTGAACATAAAAATGAATATTTTAAACAAGATTAGCAGGCACTCTGCATGCTATCATGAAAATGAATGTGCTCTTCATATTTACTGGGGTAAGCAATCTATATCCCTGAAGCAAAGCTGTAATAGCGTTTATCAGGTAATGATACATGAGACTTTTCTAACAGTAGCTGCTCAGTGGAATACATTCAGTCTTGCTGGGATTTGGATCCAGATACCCCAATGTCAAAACCAGCACGCTCACCTCCAGCTTGCAGCTTGCTCCAAGGCACTTAACCTTGTTATCCCAGTGACAGATCTGAGCTGTAGCCAGAGGTTGCTCACACCAGGGCTCCAACATGTAACACAGACTTATGTAAGACTGATTTTAAAAAGCCATTAACACATGACTCTAACAAAAGACACCCAAGTGAATCAAACTGTGGTCCCCATTTTTTGGTGTTCTCACTTTGAAAGGCAAGGCAGGAGTGTGCAGGATCACCCTGTAGCACTGGGCCATGGGATGCCGTGGTACCATACACTGCACCTGGGCAGGATGGAGCTCCTGAGAGAGCACAGCCTGGCCACAGCAGGGCCAGTGTCCCTCCCTCTGCAGCCTCACGAAGCTGCCTGACTGCCCAGCCTCGGCAGAAGGCAGAAACTGTGATGTTGCACTGCAGACTGGAGGCAGCAGCCCTCAGCAGGAAGGAGGAGGTGAGAGGCAAAGGCAGGCTTGCGTGGCTGAGGCTCTGGGGGCACTGCTGCAAGCAAAAGCAGGGGAAATGCAGGAAAGATGAAAAGCAAGCTGAAGCCATTTGCAATGAGTCACTTGACTTTTGTGGCCATTTTAAAGTCATGTAACTCACTTAAATGTTTATAGTTCAAAAGCCAGACTATATTAGCGATGTTTGCAAACCAAGTCAAACAATTTCAATCAGTAAAAAAATGAATTTATAATAAAAAGCTGTGTTTGCTGACATTTCTCCAGTAGAACAACCAAAGTGATTCCAGTCTTTAAGTATGAAATACAAGCAACTTTTCTGAAGACAAATACCATCTATTGAGCTTACACAAGTCTCGTTCACCTGCATGTACAAAGTCTTCCTGCTAAAGATCAAGAAATAAGTCTTAAGACTCTCCAAACACCTCTTCTCCAGACTGTGTCTCTGCTGTCTTCCTCTGGCAATTCCCTGTTAATCCATGGAGGGTCACTGGGCACATGGAAGCGGAGAGGTTCTTTGCTAGTGCTCAGTTTTTCACCTGAAAACCTATTGCTAGTGCTCAGTTTTTCACCAAGTGTGTGGGGTTAAAGACAGTTCTTTCAGTGAAGCCAGTTCACATGGCCAAGAGGAAAAACTAGATTTCAGATGTGCAGCTCCACAAATCAGCTGTCATTCCTACAAACTAAAATGATTCATTCAATACATCTACCAGATTGTAAATAATATCTGATGCCCCTGACATACCTTATCATCTTTTAAAAGTCAGGGAGATTAGGGAATCCCCAATAACTGAAGAAAGGCAAATGCTTCACCTGTTTTTAAAAAGGCCAAAATGAAGATTCGGGGAATTACAAACCAACCAACTTCACTCTGGTTCCTGGGACGCCAGGACCAAACAGGTGGAGTAAGACCTCTTGTAAGACATATTTGGGCACAGAAAGAAAAGGTAATTGGCAACAGTCAGCATGGATTTATCAGAGTCAAGTCATGTCTAACCAGCCCAGGTGCCTGCTATGGCTAAAACACTGGACTTAAGCAGCAGTGGATGTCTTTTACCTTAATTCTAGCCAGGTTTTTAACATGATGCCAAGTCCTGAGCAAAAGAAGGAACAATGCCTTGCAGTGATACAGGTAAGGGACTGCCAGGCTGCAAAGCAGCTCTGCTGGAAAGGACCTGGGGGTATTGGTAGATGATGAGCTGAACATGAACCAGCAGTGTGCCTAGCAACAGAATCCTGTAGCTCAGAGGAGCAACTACACCTATCTATTCAGCACTTTTTACACCACATAATATTATACTTTGGGCCCTCAGAATAGGGAAACACGTAAATCAACTGCAGTAGATTCAACAGAGGACTGCAAAAGAGGTCAGGGGCTGGTACTCTCTGTATGAGAAGAGGCTGAGGCAACAGGACTTGCTCAGCCTGGAGATGAGATGACTTTTGGCAGGGTTAGTTGCAGTCTTCCAAATCCTTTAAGTTGTTGTCAAGAGAACAGACTCAGGCTTTTCATAATGGTGCACAGCAGGAGGAGAAAAGACAGCAGACAAACTGAAATACAAAAAAGTGTTTCAGACTGGGTAAAAGGAGAAAAAAACCATTAGGACAGTCAAACATTGGAAAAAGTTGCCCAAAAAACTTGTGTCCTCTCCAGCTTTGGAGGTTTACAAGATTCAAGCAGAAAAAACACTGAGGAACCTGGCCTTACCTCATAGTTAACCCAGGTTTGGGCAGGAGGTTGGAATTGTAACTGAGGTATCTTCCTACCTGAATTCTTCTATGGTTTTATGATAGTCAAAACTGCTAGACTAAAAGTGGGTTGGGTATGTGTGCTCATATCCACTGATAGGAAACTGCAGCTGAAATGTTGACGTACTGTGAAGGGACATAAGAACACAAACCTTCCCAAAGCCAGCGGGGCAGATGCTACTCAGCCAAGTATTTCTGAAACCACTGAGCACTTTTATGAAAAGTGCCTGAGGAGCCAAGCCTCCACATTTTCCTCAGAGTAGCACCTGTACTGGCAAAGGTTGATCAGATTGCATGGAGATAAACTATGAGTCCAACCCACCCTCCCGAGTTCTGGTTATGAATAATGAAAGACATGGGCTTGATTGCCCTGACTGAGTTTGCTGGAAAACGTCTTAGGAAAAGCGTGCTCTTATTTGTAATTGGAGTAAATCTGATGGGGATTTAGTGAGACAGAATAGAAAAGGATGTCATTATTTGTAGGGACGTTTTTGGTCTGAACTACACTTTGACGTTGAAATTTACACCTGCCAGAAGAAATTTACGTATGCAATACACGTCAACCCTCATATTCATTGATCTTTTACCACCTGCATCTCAAAATAGAGGCAAATATCCAATCATATCTCCCCTTTTTCATAGTCCAGTTTGGAAACTCTGGTAAGTACATGTCGTTAGCTATGAACCCCACTCTTAGGAGAGATGACTTACGTGCAGGAGCACAGAAAGGCCCTTTCTGGAGAAGAGGCTGGCACATGCAGGGACTTATTCTCAAAGACTTCCACATGCTCAGAGAAGATGTGTAGAAATCAGGCCTAAATTGATTTTTATCATGGCTCTTTGGCTTTCTTTAGTCACAACAATAAAAATCTTTACTCTATCAAAATATGTGTAATTACATGCACATAAGACACCAGCATACTGGGAGGCCTATGTAATATTTGCAAAGCAGCATAATATCTTCAGAAACTACAGCTGCAAAGGGTTCCTACTATTAGCTTCCTTTTGCAATTTTCAGTCATGTTGGGTCCCAAGATTTTTCAAGCCTTTGTTTACTGCTGTTTGTACCAGTTGCCATGCAGTTTATTTGGATCTGTTTTTAATGTACCTGCCAGCCAAAACCCAATGCCAGACTCAGAAGCCCTGTCTCCAGCTCAGGCAGTGTGCCTGGCCTAGCATTCTTCCCAAACATTCTCTGTGGCAAGGCTTGGACCGAAGGCTGGCCATATACAAGAACAGCAGTTAAATTAAGAGCAGAGGAAACATTGCTGCCAATATTTGTAGCCTGAATTTTCTTCCAACACCGATGTTCCTGGAGTGAAGGAAACAGTTAATGGAGGCTGTTCACTTTCCAATATTTTAGTGCTGAAGTAACTCTCAGAATAATTTTGACATTTATTACCTTCAACTTCTTTAACAATGATTTAGTATGAATATTATTAAACTCCTAGTCTGGACCTTAATGCAATTTAGTTATAACTTAAAATTCTTATATTTAGCATACCAAAAACCAAGTTTGTAGGAAGAAACCTTGTCATATCCTTATTAGCATTAGCTTGAGGCTGGGGTCAATAGAGGGTGTGAGTATGTTCTTAACATCTATCGGCAATATACTTCAGCAGTTTTGGCCCGTGAAGTATTAACTGAGTCTTGGGTACTGAGTTTCTTGCAGCATTAACTGCAGCAATAGGCACTACAGATAAATTAGAGAGGTAACAAAGCTTCCACATAACTGGCTTGTGCTCTGCCTGGCGCAGACCTAAATTGTGCACAAAAAGGAACAGTCACAGAAACACTCTCTGCTTTGCTCACTAAACGCCTGTCAGGCAAAGTATCTGCTTGAGCCATTCAGCCCTGCTTCCACAATGGAAGGAGAGAAAACACCACCAGGACAAGGAGGAGAGATGCCAGACTGCTGCCTCCTCAGGACAGAGAATGGCCTGTGAGGAGAGAAACTGAGATCACCCTCCAGAGAGCAAAAAGAAGTGCCTGCTAAAGACCACACTCTGCTGCACTCAGAAAAAAAACTTCTGTCCATTCAGCAGCTGCAGAAAACAAAACTATATTTACAATGCTCTGTTTGCAATGCGTGGGGGCTAAATTTGTAGGAAGACTATAGAAAAATGCATGGTGGGGAGGGTATATATAAGATTGCAAAGTGGTGGATCTAATGATGAATAGTAGAGTCTGGATTTGAACAAGGCAAAGAGTGAGTTTAAAAGGAGAATAAACTAATTAATGATGAAATATGTCCATGGTACAGAATGTGTCCAGGGGCTAAGGGAAACAAAGAATAGAATGAAACAGCATCTCTCCACCTTGGAAAACTTGTATACAATCTGCAACTGAACTAAAAAACGTCTACATTTAGACCAAGGAAACTATACTTTGCTAACTTCACTACTTCTTTTAAAACCTCTCTTCAGACATTGCAAAGTCTGTTAAAAAGTGTGGCATGATTTTTGACAAGGACAAAAGTCACTGTAGGTTGTAGCAGTTAGCTGGATTACAATCACATTTGCTGAGTATTAGCACTACATAATTTCATACCTGCTTCTTTGATCTACATGGAAGCACTTCTTTTCCAAATAATGGCCCAGCCCAATGCTTATTAGCATCTTACTATGTAAAAAGAACAAAACTTTTGTAGCAGGAAAAACTAGTGCATTTTTATTCTGTAATGAACACTACTAAAAATTGTGACATGTCTCAGAGAGTGGTATTAAGCACACAGAATAAGATAATTTAAGTGGAAATTCATCATGGATAGACTTTAGTATCAAAGGTATCCACTGTTCTGCTGCTATTGAGAAAATTTTTAGGAGATCTTTGGAGCTAAATTATAAATTTTTAATTACTGCAATGCTCACTTCAGTGCCATCTCTCTCTCAGCTACAGTTTTGTGTATTTTAAAAACTGTTTCATGCCAGTGAAATTGAATTAATACTACATTGCCTGCCACAATTAAATGTGACTGATTGAGATGCTTAAAAGAGATACTCACACCTGCTATTGGTGATTACTTTCCCTTTTCTGATTAAATGCTTGACTTGTCCAGAGTGCTGAACTAATTAAACCAGATGCAACAGCATTCATTTCAAGCCACAAGACAGCAGCTTTTATCAGGCCCGTCTCTTACCTTTATTATTAATTTGTTGAGTAAGATTCCACGAGTGCGTTATTTATTCAAGACCACGGGAAACAGTTTACAATTCTACCACAAAATATCCATCCTGAACAAAATGAAAAAGCAGTCCCACAAGCCCTGATATCCTATGTAATATGGCCATAGTAAGTGATACCATGCAGTATCACTATGACCTCATTGCTTTGGCAGCAATTGTTTCACCAATAAATTATTTAATGAGCAGCTAATCACTAGTTTAAAGCTAGCATACAGATTGTTCTTTTTCCAATGACTACCTGAAAATATTTTTAAGTTACAGCATATCTGCCACTACTACATTTTCAACACCAACATAATTTTTCTTTCAAGTTTAAGACAAAAATTAAGATCTGATACATTTTTCATCCAGCTGTTAAGATCCTTGAGCACATAGCAAAGTCTCTGCTTATCCTTTCAAACGCTACACAGAGTAATTCCTAGCAATAAGTTCTGTATTTTCTAAACTTTAACAAATTCCGCTGGAATAATGAAACACTTGACCTTTCTTTTGCCTGTGTGTTTGTGTTTCAGGACGTACGCTGTAAACACAAGCAGCTCACCACTCAATTAGGAGAACCAGGAGGAAGGAAACTACCCCAGCACCTGCCCCCAGCCCGTCCCGCACCTGCGGGCACCTCCGCCTGCTCCAGCACCGCCACCGGCCGCGGCCACCGAGCACAGCACGATGGCCCTTACATCAATTTCCTATCCGTGTCCCGTACCAGGCTATTCCTCCAGCACAGGGATTCACTGAGCGCAGCTGAAAGCTCTGAACAAGAGCCGGTATTTTTAAACACCTCGGCGAGCGAAAGGATGCGCGGCAGCGCGCACGGCGCCGGCGATCCCGGGCTGAGCATCCCCTGCTCTGCGGGCACAGCCCCCGCCGCGCCCTCCCGTNGTCCCGCTGACCGAAGCGCCGGGGCAGCCCGGGGGTCCAGCCCCGCGGCCGGCCGCCGCTCCCCCCCGCCGTATCCCCGGGGCTCCCGGGGCCGGTGCCGGGCTCACCTGTGGGGTTCAGCAGGGCCAGCGGGCCCGGCACGGCGGGGGCGGGCGGCGGAGCCATCATCTCCCGCGGGTGCTCCGCTCCGCTCCGCGCTGCGGCCGGCGCT
>VZTJ01002134.1:189150-268674 GCA_013397795.1 Orthonyx spaldingii | reverse complement strand
CCCCCCCATTTTTTTTTACAGCTCTGAGGCCTTCATATTCAGTGTGGTTAAGGGGGAACATGTTACATGTCTCCCTCTATTTCATTTCAACCTCATTGCCCAAAGTATTCTGTGAAATTATCATATTCTGATGCTAATAATAGCAATAAACTCAGTCTGGAAAGCACTTATCACTTCTATGTTTCTTCTGCCCCTAATTTTTTTGTTTCCTTTGGGTGTCAGTCATAGACACTTCTGCTGACCATAGAGCTGTCACTTAAGCAGTAGAGTCCCTGTGCCTGGTGTGGTTAGATCACAAAATCAGTGTTTTCAACAGGACAGCACACACAAGAAACCAAGAGAAACCTCTCTGAGCTGAGAAGATCTAAGTCATGAATAGATGTTGAGACTGGATTAAAATGACCATGAGTTAGACTGGTATTTGCAAGGCTTGCATCCCCAGTCATAAGGTCCCTCTCCTGTCTGTGCACAGATGGAGCCCTCAAGGCACCAGATGTATTTTGTGCAGAGGTGAAGAGGGTGCTCGTGAAGGAGCAGGATAAAATCAAAGCTCTTCAGTCTTGCTTGGTCTTTGTGGAGAACTTCCTGCTACCCTGGAAAAAAGGCCTGCGCAGGGGAGTGGGAAGGTCAGCTCAAAATGTGACAAAATGCCATGGCATAGGAGGAGCTGTGGACTCTCCAAGTGCAGTCACTGAAGAGAGTCCTCTTTTAACTGGCTGTTCTATTCCTCCTCAGCAAACAAACTACAGCACTGGGTAGCTAAACAAGAGACACAGTCTTTGCCTATGCACATATGAAAGCGGATACATAAGAGGAACAGAATGAGAGCAGGAAACCAATCTCCCTGTCACGTTTTTCAGTGTCAATGAAAGTGAAAAAAAAATGTCACCGAAATATGGGTGGGGAAAAAGTAGAGTGAGAGGTGAACATAACACCTGCAGACATAAATGTGCAAATGGAGCCCAGATTCATGCTTGATTTCATAGACTTCTAAAGGAAAATAGATTGTATTTGGAGATGAGGTGACTGTTCATAGTAAACAGATATTATGAGAAATGAGACATTCCTTTTGCCTCACAGACTACATATGATGGTTTACACCTGATATTACATTAACTTTTTCCACTCAGATGACAGTTCATTTGAATAAGTGTGGACTTAAGGTGGTAAGTAACCATTACCGTTTTGCCTCCAAGGTGCCTTACAGATCCTTCCCAGATCTTGATCAAGACATCATTTCCCAGGTTTATTCCCTCAGCTGCTGCAGTGAAAAATCCATCTTTGGAAAAGGAACATTTGCTGACAGCTCATGATAACGGAAGGGCTTCACTTGTTCAGCTTCTATGGCAGCAGCAGTTTGAAAGTGTCAGGAGTTTACATTGTGCACATTGGGCCCAGAGGATACTGGTAAGTGGGACAGGGTGCAGATGAGGTTTTAAAAATTCCTAGTGAATGAAATGTAACTTCATGCAGCTAAAACTGTCACACTGCCAGAACTCCCTTTTATAGGCATATCTATATCTATAGGCATATCTATTTCTGTTTAAATATGTGTACAGATATGTTCACATGTCCCATTAAAATGTGTTGTTGGATTCATAAAAATATAACCCATACCATAAGTCCTTAGATGGCCTCAGAGCAAATGCAATATCTNAATTCCTAGTGAATGAAATGTAACTTCATGCAGCTAAAACTGTCACACTGCCAGAACTCCCTTTTATAGGCATATCTATTTCTGTTTAAATATGTGTACAGATATGTTCACATGTCCCATTAAAATGTGTTGTTGGATTCATAAAAATATAACCCATACCATAAGTCCTTAGATGGCCTCAGAGCAAATGCAATATCTTTTAACAGTAAAATTTTGAATTTGATTTTTTTCTTTGTGAATTGATCCTAAGCTCTACACATATATTTGTTACCATAATTAATCCTAAGGATATAATTTAATATGAGAAATAAGCCATTCACTTGATCTGTTTGTTGTTTTTCTCTTCTTGTTGTCTGTGATCAGTCATCTACCACCAAGGCTTTCCTATGGTCACGGTGTGGGATTGTCCCAGAAGGAAGGAATGAAGGGTTTCCCCTCAGAATTCTCCTTTGGTGGTGTTGTACACCCTCAGCCTCATGTTATGCCTGCCAGGTTGCAAGGAGACACAAGACTTCCTTGCCATGCTGGAGAGAGATCTGATGGCTCCCAAACCCAAGGTTTCAGCCTGCATTGCACAGGCATACCTGCTCCTGCCCCTGTGCCTCTGCACCCTGCCCAGGAAAATAAAACTTCAAAGACTAATTCAAATAACAATTGGACATACCCCATATGCTATTGTTTGCTTATCAATATATGTGTTTATTCAGAAAATAACCACTTCTTGAGCACCTGTGCAAACAAAAACCTCACCCACATAAAAGTTATGAACATGTAACAAAAGATACACATTGCGCAATTACGAAGAAGAAGAAACCAGCAGATCTTGAGACTGGAACCTTGAAGTAATCCTGAATTAGAATCATAGAATCATTTAGGTTGGAAAAGACCATTAAGATCATTGAGTTCAACTGAACTGCATCAATATTTACAGAAAAAGAGCTCTGATTTTGGGGAAGGGTACAGTTTTATGGTTCTCTGCATCTGTTGGTCTGCACAAGACAGAAAGGGGACAGAATGTAGTTAAAAATATCTGCTTTCTGTATTTGAATAGCCAGATCTCCACATGCTATGTTTGGCTTTCATTTTAAATAATACTTACATGAAGGTCCAAATGAGTCAGTAGATGTGACCACAGCTGTCAATATATACCAGCTTATTTCAAGTGCAACAGGTTATTACTGCTTTTCCTTTTATAAAACCTTCAAAAGTGCCTTAATTTCACTGTTAAATTTAGATTTAGGTTCTTTCAAATAAAGGCATTCTTCTCCCAGCACAACTCATTTAGTAACAATCAAGTTTACTGATTCACTTGGCTCTTGTCCGTGGAGGGCTTCCTGAGCATAGGCTGGAGATGCACATTTCCAATGTCACTTTTTAGTGACTCAAGAGCATTCAAGTCCTAAAATAACTCTTCTTTTGTTTTTCATTTCCTTTGCATCCAAATTCCTGCTAAGTGTGATGGCATGCATGAGGAAAGTAGCATCAGTTCCAAGGGCTCTCTACTCTGACAGTACACTTAGGATAATTCAAGATTTTGATTCTGGCCCTTTCTTTATACTAAAGCTTTTATACATGATGTCAGCATTTGGCACACTTCAGGTTAGCAAAATGAAATGAGGTAAGCCTACAGCTTTGGAAACCAGAACTTTACACAGGTCAGAACAAAACAAGGGAGGTATTGAGGGTGTTCAGGGTTAAGACTGAACACAACTTTCCTGAGCGCACTCAGAGACAACTAAGCTGGAACACCAACAGAAGTCATTCATAAACTGTGATATTAATGTGAAAGTTATTTAATGTCAGCACATGGGAACACCTCTCTGCAAGCTGCTGGCAATTATTTCCTCAAACCTTATACTTACCTTGTTAGCAGCAGATATCTGAGAGCCACAGGGCAATGGTTTGTACTCACCATTAGCAGCAGGCACACCATTGATCCAGGTCCTCAGTAGCCCTTGGCTGTGGTGAGATACAGAAATACAACAGCTTCTCTCTCCTGGATGCCTTTGGAACATATCTCTGGCACAAACATCTTTGGGCAGAAACTCAGCCCCATTTTCATTCATTTGTAGTACAAGAGAGGAGAAATATTAGAGTGTGTCCAGAGGAGGGTGACCAAGAGTGGTGAAAGGCCTTGAGTGCCAGACTCAGGAGGAGAGGCTGAGGTCACTTGGTTTGTTCAGCTGGGAGAAGACAAGGCTGAGGGGTGACCTCGTCACAGTCTACAACTTGCTCAAGGGCATCAGCAGAGGAGGAGGTGCTGATCTTTTCTCTCTGGGACTCAGTGATGGAACACAAGGAAATGGAATGAAGCTGTCAGGGGAAGCTCAGATTAGTACAAGGCTCTTCACTGAGAGGGTTCACACTGGAACAGGCTCCCCAGGACAGCAGTGAGAGCAGCGAGGCCATCAGAGGTCAAGCAATGTCTGGGTGATGCTCTTAGTCAATATGGCTTGGTTTGAGGTAGTCCTGTGAGGAGCAGGGAGCTGCCGTTTGTGATCCTTATGGGTTCCTTCCAATTTTGAGACATTATATGTTTCCATGTTACATCTGAAACAGTGACTGCAAAATCCAACCTGCAAAGCCAAATTCCTTCTCTTCCTTTGGCCATTTTAAGTTGGTCTTGAGTACTCAGTATGAAATGCCATAGTCTTTTACAGTGAGGAGAATCAGCTTAAGGATTGGAACTGAAACTACATTGCAGGGTATAAACCACTCTTCATGGTCCCTCCTCAGTGTGCCCCATGTTTGGGATGCCATGTGGGAAGGCCTAACTTCACATATTCTGCATAGAAGTCCCTGGACTACCTCTGTTTCAGTGGTCTGAATTCAATTTGGGCAGAATTTGAAGGATCTTCAGCTCATGGGAAAACATCTGTTTTATATGGTTCGAACTAGAGTTTAAATTTTCTGTGTATATCAGATTTCTGCCTTGCTCACATACTTGGTTGTTGTCTAAGATAAACACAAGGCCACATTCCAGCTCACTGGGGAAAAAACATTTAATTTGAAAAATTATATTAAAGCAGAATGAACTATAGGAATAAACCAAGAGATGAGACCAAGGTTCCCACTGTAATGCAAACAGCTTTTGAAAGAAGTCAACTAAAAATATAAAACATTCTGATTTATTTATCTTATTCTTTTGGAACATAAACATTCAGTATTTTTAATTACTACAGAATCCTTATAAATCTAGAGGACTTCCATACGTTTGAACAAAACTGTCTTCATCAGTCTGGAAGACTATGACCACCTGTTGACAGTAAAACTTAATCTAACCCAGCCTTCAGAGACTTTTAATTATCAGTAAACTCTTCATGTGCATGCATTTGGGTATTCAGCTCTGATTTGGAAGACATCAATGTCTTCCTTATTTTTGCCTTTTCAACTATAGTGAACATAAATAAAAACATGAAGCATTTAACATGAAAAATTTCCTTCCTAGAATACTTTGTTACATTTTTTATTTCTTACTTAGACTTTTGGTTTTTAACTAGAAGCTGCTTGTTGATTTATAAGATGCAATTTTCTTATTCTATTAAAAATGTTCTGCTACACAGCATCCTACATTTCCCCTACCAAGCAAGGACACCAGGTCTTTAATCTAAATATTATCTTGTCATCTATTTATATATGACAGCTGTTTGTGGAAACTTCTTTTCACGTAGAATTACTCCACTGTTTATGTGCTGTACATGCAGCACCCAACATGTACTGATCTCTCATGCGAGGATAAGAGGAGAACCAGAGTCTGCTTTAGAAAGCCTAAACCCAAGGAGGAACACAAATGGAAAGAAAGGAAATGGGACATGAAAATCTTAACTTGGTGCTGCTTACTCAAGAGGTTTCCATTTTGATTTTCTCCTCCTGAAACATGGCTGAAGCAGGCATACTGCCTGCGAGTGTTTTCTGGGAGGTGTTTCACTAACAACTTCTGAACCCTGGCCTAAGGTGGGCACATGAACTTCAGCTCAGAGCACATGACACAAGTGGCTGAACACCCTCTGAGATGTTTAGGGTGTATATATGCGAGGGCAGGCACAGACATGAGAGACCAAGTGTTGTATGGGACAAGGGGCCAAGGCGAGACCTGGGCAGGGAAGGAGAATGCTAGAGGAATGATTTAGGAAGAGGCAGGAGGGACACAGGTAATAAATGTTCTGCTGTTTTAACTCCTCAAATAACAACCGTGCTTTCAGCAAGACATAAATTGATCCCAACCTTACGGTGACTTTACAAATAAAAGATAACTTTTTAATTAATTGCACAGTGAACTAGAGAGAAATGAATGCTTCTTTCTATAACGATAATGTGTATTTGGTAGTGCTCTCCTGCTGCCTAAATAAATGGAAGGCAGAGTGTTGTGGTGCTCTGGCAGTGCTACTGGAATTGGATTATCTCCCTTCCTCCACTTGGCATCACAGAACAGTCACTCTTAATTGTACCTTCTATCTGATTATTAACCACTGCTTCTGATCATGCACCATCTCTTCCCTTATCTGCTTTTCATCTGCATTGCTTCTCTGTAATTGCAGCTGACCTGCCTCAAGGCCACAAATTACTTCCTATCATCTTTGAGTGCAACAGATTGTTTGGGGGATTTTGGTGGCTCCACACATCTTAGTGCTGCTCACTTCTTGTCTGAAACCGACTTTGTTGCAATCCGGCACTGGCGAAGAGCAGAAGCAGTTCCTACAGGCGCTGTGATAGGGGATGAGGTTTCTGAACCAGCATGACCTGCATGTGGTGGCAGTCTTCAAACAGCTGGGCAGGCCCAACAGCAAAGGTACTGTGAGCTACAAAATGGGAATCATTGCCCTGCATGTCTTCAACAGGGCAAATACAAGATGCAGTGGTGGCTGTCAGCCCACAGATGTTAGGTGAAGCAATGATTTTGAATCATGATCCCAAGGCTCCGGCATACTGCATGCCACAGGTTATGAAATGCAATCTTAAGAAATGCTTCATATATGCAGTCATTGTCTTCTAAAAACCTTCACATCAACCCTCCATGCAGCCGGACAGGAATCACCTCAAATTCATTGAAGTAAATACATCTGTTTTTTAAAATCCTAGGAGACAGACAGCCCTTCTTGCCAGGAAGATGATTAGGCCATCACTTGGAGTCTGGAGCAGAGTAAAGCAACAAATGAAAGAGATAATAAATCCCTCTATTCATATTACAGACCATGAAAGGGGAAAAACTGGCAAGCATCTGCCATGTAAGAAACTGGTCTGGAAGATGGGAAACAAGCAAGAAAGACCTTGGCTGGAGCGCCTTCTCTGGAGGAGCAAAAATACCCAAAATCCCTAAGTACTGCAAGCAGATAGACAGCGAATACTCAATGAAAATAAAATTAATATTGCTTATTAGATCACTAAATACCCTATGGCAGCCAGCTCTGAGTTGCAGTGCTGAGCACAGCAATGTCAGAAATTTCAGACAGAGAAACTGAATACCAAGTCTGTATTGCTGCTATCAATTACTTTGCTTTCATTTATAAATAATGCTGGTTTGCTTAAGTTGCCAGTTAGGAGCTCTAAGACTATCTGGGGTGATATCTTATTCCTTTAGAAAGTTTTAGTTTAATACATTATATGCTCTAAAGGTCATCACTGAAGAAAGAGGTTCTAAGGCCACAAAGCAAGAATCATTTGCATGGAAAAAATTAGTTTTCTTTCTTTATCAGAAGGAACCTGAGATCTTCTGCCCTTTTTCCTGGGTGAAAACAGAGATACCTACCTCCCAGATTGTCAGTGACCGAGAAGTTGAGCTCACTTGCAGAAATGCTCTGGTTTTTTGGACCCTGCTTCCAGACTCACATTTACTGAACTGAGAAAACAAACCCATGCATTCTGAGAAGGCCTGACACCCCCCTGAGAGGAGCTAGTACCCAGCAGAAGTACATCTCTGGTGTAGGACTGTGTGGTACATTGGCATCTACACAGGCACACCCACACATGTCGAGGACAGGTGGAGGACTGGTGGGCTCGGGTTACATGAGGTAAATAAAGTACAGGGGTTTGCAAGTGCATCTACAAATGAAACTCTTCCATGCAGCTGATCTGTCTGTTGAAACCTGGGAGAGATTTCGCCCCTTCGAAATTTAGGTCCCATTAAGTGATATGCCTAGCATTCTTTTGCACTCCAAAACTGACATCGGAGGCACCAAACACATGTTTTTTAGAGTCTCTATGTTATGAATAATTGTTAGGCCTTTTTCTTTTGCAGGTTATTAGTTGGTTTGCAGATAACATATCTATTAATACAACATCTGAAGGTCTAGCCTCGTGGGATAACTCTGTCTGCAATGCAGGGATGTTATTCCACTTAAGTGGAAGTTGCCTGGGAAGTTGCTCTGCTTTTAGCCAATGAATGCATGGAGGTTTCTTAAATGAGGTATTTTTCTCCTTTTTCTTCTCTCTGGGGGATTTTTATCCTTGTTCCTCCTGAGGCTGGGACTTATGCAATTGTGGTGCCTATCAATCCCCTGTAATAACACTTGAACCCAGTGGCCAAACGTAATCGCACTTTGCAGAGGGCTGGCAATCTCAAGGATAACATATCTGGCGGAAAAAGCAACTGGGCAATGAAGGGAGAGGGAGTAAATGCGTTCACTGCAGAAGGGTTTCAAGGAGAGGTCAATCACATTGGGAAACACCAGAGAAGTTATACAGGGAGAAAAACATGGGAAACAGCCACTGCTGACTCTGCTCATCATGGAACAGCTTGTCTGAGGAGTTAGCTTCGAAAACCCAGATGGACCATTCACACAGACAACATCAAGTCTGCATGTAGATGAACTTCCTGTCCAGCTTTCCAATAGATTCACAAACAGATGGGTGTCCTGGAGTAGTTCAATCCAGCTCAGTTTTCTTTTATCTACAAAATCAGTTTTGATCTTCTGTGAACAACTTTAATAGAGAGTGTTTAGGAGGCAACCCTGGCACTGATCCCTATAAGAATCAATTGCTGAGGTCTTACAACCAAGCACTTCCAGAAAAGAGATATTTAGTAAAAAGTAAGTCAGTTTCCTTCCTCTCTTGTCACGAACTGTGTTTCTCAGTTTATCCCAATATACAGAAGAGTATGGCTTTCCTTCTTTACACACTTCATACAGCATATTTTGAGAAAAAGTGGTGGCATAATGGGCAGTTTCCTGAATAGAAAGCAAATATGCTGATTTGTGTCACAATATTTCATCAATGTCCTGAAAAAATTGTGAAGCCCATTGAAAGAAATTATGGTGGACTGGAGGTATAGGAAGGGAGAGGCAAAATTTCCCATCAGAACTCAGCAAAGTGACACAGCAGCTGGTGATACCTCCCCAGGCATGTTAGTCCTGCTTGCAGAGGGACCTTCTCCCAGCAGGAGAGAAGGCTTTACACTCTCTCATTATGAAAGGACATCTGATAGCCCAGACTTCTCTGCTAGGCAATGTATCATTTATTTATTGGGATTTAATGGGATTGGATATCTGTCTGCCCCTCCTGGATGCATCCTGCTTTCTGCTCTGTACGTGACTGATAGGCACCAATAATATTGCGGTGAACATACACATTGATTTTTGGGGCAGATGTTTCTTAAACTGGATACTGTGGCTTCCCTCCACATCCAGAAAGCTACAGCAGAACTGGAAAAGATGTGAAGATGCTCCTGATGCACCAGTGCATCATTACTGAGGATAATCAAAGGTACCGAGAGGCCTCTGCACCAGAAACTAGTAAATCCAGGAGGGCTCTTCTGTTTGAAGAGAAGATGAGTGGGGGTGGCTTGAGGGAGATCAATAATACCACGAATAGCAGTAAGAAAGCCAGCAGGGAACAGTTGCCAGCTGTCTCTTCTAATCCAAGCAGCACAGGGCAGCAAGTGATCCTGTCAGGCAGAAGCTTCAAAGGACAGAAAAATACCTATGCACACAATATGCAGATAATTTGTGGGCTGCCTTGGCAAAGATCTTTTGTTTGTAGGCTCCAAGGTTACCTGGGCTCAGAGAGCAGCCAGACCAGTTGAAAAGGGAGTCATCACCCATGGTTCAGATGGTAAAAGTATCACTCTGTCTGCTTATCCCTTGGAGTCATTTGGGTCCACATCTTATGCCCAGACATGCTGCCTCTCACCCCCAACCCAGCCTATGGTCGCTGCTTGAGCATAGGGATTGAGCAACCAGCTCCTGGACTTCCAACCCTGTGGCACATAGTGGGGCTGGATGAGGTCAGAGGTCAGAGAGCTCTTGTTTCTTGCTGGGAGAATGGTCTCAGGATGCAGAGCAGTTCCCTGTGTGGTGGGTGTTTGATCAAGAGTCCCCACAGGGCTCAGCCACTTGAGCTGGGGAAAAATCCACATTGCAGTTTTTATGAGATTTCCTGCAAAATATTTGTACAAAAAAAAAACCCCAAAAGGTAGTCTGAATGCAAAGTATGTTTACTGGGGAGACTGTCCCTTCATCCCAACCTCCAAGCCTCGCTCCTGGGACCCAAAGGACACATGGTCATGTTCAGCTTATTTGGCACCCCATATGTGCACTGAGGACATCTTGTATGCTCTGCTCAGGTTGCTCCTCAAATAGTCAGACTGACATTATTTACTGATTGTATTGGTTTGGTTAGGTAACAGGAAAGTCTGTTCAAGATCAACTCTGAGAGCCAAAAGGGTGGGATGCTGAGAGGCTGTGCTTTCAGTACAGTCCCTGAAAGGTTCTTCCTTACCCTTTCCATGTGGCTTCATACTGCTGTCAGAACCTAGAGAAAGCCACCCTGCTTGCCCCTACTCCTTGCTATACAACACACGCCAAGAAACTCTACCCAGTCTTTGTACAGTGATCTCACAGCTTACAATTTCAGAAGTTGTTTACAACTGAATGGAAAAACTGTGGATAAAGTTCCCAAGGAAGGCATAAGGACATAAAATGTTGACACTTGGTACTTCACACCTAGCTCCAGAGAAATTTACTTTCCCTAGCTTTAAGACAGTGAAGTCCCCTAAGTAGCAGTAAAAGCATCTTCAATGTGAAAAGGACTTTACAATTTTTAATAAGAATATCGGGGTTTTTTTCTATTAATCATGTCCTTTCTCCAAGGTGACCAATAGTTTAGGGTCAAACACACCAATATCAAAAAACTCTGTGTTTCTGCTCCCTGCTCTGGGCTGAGGTCACCTGTACAGGCAGGCCCTCACCTCCAGAGGCAGGTCTGATTTTCCTGGCAGGCTCTCCCACAGCAGCTATTACTCCCATGTTGAAAGAAATTACCTGACCGGTTACTCCATCTGCTGTTCTTCATACTGAACCTTCTCACTGATGTTGTTGGTCTGGAAGTAGAGTATCAGTTAACACATGTGACAGTAGATTACAACCTGTTATCTCACCCATTCTCACTGTCTAGGAGGAAGGTATATATTCACCAAATTAACCCTTAATCCTTCAGATCAGTGCAATTACACATGTCCATCTTTAAAATATATAGCTTGAAAGGCAGCTTCTAACAGTTACCACACTTGCTCAGCTTTTACTCCCAGTTGTGCAGGTCTGAGAGGGATCAATGCTGTTCAGGATACTGGGTGATAGTGAATATTGATCCTCTTGCCTGGCTGGCTGAAATGACATCGATTTATAAATGTATTTGCGGAAATCTTTAGGAAGGCCCAGACACATGTGCACGCACTCCTTGCGGACATAAATAGAGAAGTGCTGTTAGCCCAAATCCATAATCCCCTTCCCATACCTCCAGCATCCTCTTTGCAGGGCTTTTGGTTGGCATCTTATGGGGAACAGTGCCCACTGAGCACTGGTAATGCACTTCGTCTTGTGGTCTGGACTCTGACTGCCCCTGGAACAGTTAATACAACTGAGATAGAAATCCCCAAAACCAGGAACCAACAAAAAACAATGTGTGATGTGAAGATGGTTGCTGTGTCCAGGAACAAGGCCAGTTTCCCCTATCAGAAGCACCCTATTGGCAGCAGCGCAAGACACAGCTGGAGACAGGCGAAGACCAGTGGGATATGTGGTGGGAGAGAACACTGGATGAGCAGCAGAATCTTTGAGCAGCTGTAAAAGCAGCAGGGAGAGGCAAGGAAGTAGAAGATGAAATGCAGGAGAGAAACAGAGCAACAGAAAGAGAAGTGAGGAGAAAGAATGAGCGACCTCATCAGGTAGCAAAACTGCATTCTTTGCTATCCTCAAGGTGCACTGAAAGCTTTCAAAACTCATGAGCTTCATCCAGCTCTCAGCGCCAGAGCTCTGGGTCCCTGAGGATGTGTGTGAAATCAGAAATAACCACATTTCTCCAATTTTTTGGCCACATGGGTATAATGTGATCATTGTAATCAGGGTGACACTTGCTGCAGGGGGGCCCTGGGGAAGTGCCCCTGTGGCTCTGCACTGGCTGAAGAACAAGGTGATGTGAGGAAATGCTGCAGCCCCTATCACTGCCCCTACAGCTCCAGTCAGGGCTGCAGGCCAGGTTGCTGCCCCAAAGATCAGGGGAAGAGTCTCTCCACCTACTCAGCAATGGCCAGATACTGCCTCCCCCAGTCCAGCAGCAGAAACACCTCTATGGAAATGATCCAAGGTTAGAAAAAAGTGGCAATTAAGTGCATTGAGGTAAACAGGGTCACTGGGACATAAGAGGGCTTGGAAACAGTCTGGGTGCAGTAGTTCTGGGCAACTGGAGGGGAGCAGCAAAACACTCTGGACCTTCAGACCCCAGCAATCCTTTGCAGGAGTAGCTGACAGCCTTTGCACTCACCCAGCTGCATCCCATGCCTAGCTTTGGAGCCCAGCAGACCACAGTGCTATGTGTCCCCAAGAGTACCTCGGCCTCAGCTCAGGTCTTGTGACCTCTTATGGAAGTGTCCATATCATGTTACCCATCCTCAGAGCCTCCTGCTAATGATTCGTATATCGATAACTGCATTTTGCCGTATTGGCATTTACAGTGACTTTACTGAGTCAAGAGAAGGCAGCTGTTTACAGGGCCACAGAAATCAAAGATCATCAGTGAGACCTTCTGCCTTNGTCGCCCCCCCCCCCCCCCCCCTACTTAAGAGGGTTCTGCTGCCCTGGGGCTGTGGGAAGGAAAAGCCTGCTCAGCTCTGTTGTCCTGGTGCACTGAATGATGATATTGTTGTCACAGCTGATGAAGGGAGACTGGAATAGAGTTTTATAACATTATGAGAATCTGGTCAGGGAGGAAAAGAAAAATACTAGATAAAATCTATTTCTGTGTTTCAGGCCTGGAAAAAGCCTTTCTAGTATTATCAAACATGGCCATGTCCACAATTAGTTTTTGACAAGCCTCATGAATGCCCCCTGTGTCCCCCCTGTAAATCTGCCTAAGTGTGCCAGCCCCTCTTTGGAAATGCCTTACGGTGCTGGCTAAGTGGATGTCTGTTGCTGTGGATGAGGCAGGGTTGTTATTCCTTAAGAGTACACAGCACTGGGACTAGGAAACTTCCATTAATCAAGGAGATCAAATCGTGTTCCACATATTTGTGAGGGTTATGTGGGGCTTCGCCGTGGGACCAAAAGCAGATGACTGGCATGGTGTGAACCCCACTCATAAGGGCACCCTTTATCTTACACTTGTGAAATGCAAGCCCAGCCCCCTTCCCTGAGCACATACACATTCCCCCTTTGGGCAAAGAAAGCTCAGGGTGTCATGTGAGTGTTCCTGTGTAGGAAGCAGACCAGATCCCCGAGCTGCCCTCCTCAGGCCACCAAAAATCCTGACTGGCAGGAGATCCCAGCAGGAGACCCCAGTGCAGGCTTCTCACCTTTGGATGCTGCCGGTGCCTGCCTGGTATCGCCAGAGGTGGGAGCACAGCCCAGAACGCCTGGATGGAGAGAGTCTGGCAGGAGAGGGTCAGCACAGGGCACACCTGGCTTGTGGAAAGGTGCAGTGTGTGGTATGGACCACATCTCTGAGTGCCTCTGGTTGATCTGCAGTTTGTATAAACTATTTTTAAAAGATAAATTTAGCTCCTTTATTTAAAAGACACCAATGAACAATTCTGTGATCTCTTACTTTCCTTCTCTTTGTTGTTTTCTTTTCCCTGATAACAGCAGTTTTCTGAGAACTGTCATTATACAGAAGTCTCTCACTTCACTGAATACCCTCAGCAAGAAGAGTTCTATGCAGCAGGAGTGGGGGATGAGTGCTGGGGGGAGTGGGATTTCTATTGAACTCTATGATGAGTCTTAAACAGGGTCTTTGAAATCATTGGGGTAGATTGAAGGGTGAATCTGTTGTTTTCTCTCTTCAGTTGAGGGTTTCAGGTTCAAGTTTGGCTTTCTGGCAATGCTGTACGCGTCAGATCAGAAGCAGGTTCATTGTTTGTGAGGTGGTCGGTGATCTTTGCCAGGCTTATTTCTAGGAAGGAATAAATCTAGTTACACATTCACACCAACTGATAAATGCAACAAATACATCTTTGTGCCAGTATTAAAGCTTAGGAACAGAACAAGTTCTTTACAACAACTGGAATGTATTTTGAGATCCAGGCCTGGCATTCACAAGTATCTCCACAACTTCTGCTTATCGCAGTAGTAAATTCTAAATAGTGGTATTTCATAAGGGTGCCTTGGGATCACAAGCTTCATTATCCATTATGGATGCTGATCCCAGGCACTCAGATCAATATAAAGATGTACTGATAGTGAAATTCTAATGCATAGCCATATTCTGAAATGTTCCGATCCTAGCAGGATGACAGCTAAACACAAAAGTGCCATAAATGCTCCTAACCTGTTTCAGTGAAACACTCCGTTTTACAGTAATTTTTCCCAGTCTGGTCTTCCTTTGAAATGTTATTCAGAGAACATTTGAATTAATAGTATCTCCAACTTGTCTCTCTGAAGACTAAGTTTTTTTAGTCCTGTAGCTAAGTAGCCAAAAGCAGAACTATTTCATCTTTAGCCATGTACATTTTAATCCCAGGTTGCTAAAGATAAGATTTTCTCAGAAGACAGTGTAGCTTAGGCTGGTGGTTTAATGGCTTTACAAGCAGGTACAACACAGAGATAATTTGATACTGAAACCTGTTTGTTCTCTACCCTTGTCCTCAGATTTCTCTCACCTTTTTTTTCTTGAGGATCTTAGCACTTACAGTCACTTTATCAGGAAAAGTCTCATCATCTTTTCCCACTTACCAACATTTATTGGAACAAGAGAAATATTTCTGCCTCTGGATGAAGACTGGATGTGTTATTTTTGCTGTTTCCTGAGTCATTTAGATACCATTTAAAAACGTCCCTTAGCATGACCCGTTCTAGAGATGTGCAAAGTGAGATTGGCCACGGGTTCTAGAGCTGTGCAGTGATGTGCAGGTCACCACAGAAGGACCCTGGGGGCTGATCCCCCTGCACTCCATCCTGGGAGTGGCAGTCCCAGAGGGAAGCTGTGGTGGCTGCCCACGCCAGCACTCCATTGCTGCTGCTTCTTGTATGGGTGCAGGACAGCACCACACAGCCCCACTGTCAGCCCTGCTGTAGTGAGAGGTAGTGAGAATTGAGTCTTTGGGGAAAAAACTGAGTTTGAGGTCCTTTGTAGCATAGGACCATTCCATATGCTTTTTGATAGCTCAGAATGTTTTATTCTACCAAGGATCTTTTTATGCAGCAACAGGAGTCACATCAATAAAAAGAGCATTGGTTTGTTTTTGTAACAAAGCCAGGAGGACAGCTGAGCAGCTTCAGAGGGACAAGGACTGTAAAAGGATTTCTGCATGCTAAAGTGAGCTCATTAACAGCTGAACAGCCACTGTGATTGTACTGGAAGATAATTCTACATTTTCTAGCCAGCCTTGCTTCCTGATATCAGCCTGGAAAAAACCAAATATATATATATATTCTTTTTTTATATATAGAAAAACAATTTCTGTGAAATATATGTATATATATTTGATTGCCATCAGTAGGGAAAATAAGGTCTGTGGGGATTTAGCTCTTAACAAATATGGTATTAATCAGACTGACATCAATGGAGGAATCACCCATGCATAATTGAGGGAAATTTTCAATGAGGAAGAGGGGCATCTGTAAAAGCAGATTGTCCCAGTAGCATTCTAACACCCACAGCTTGAGACAAGGCTTTCCAGTGGTATTGATTTCTCACCTAGTTGGAGCTGACCTTTCCCTGCACAGTCTGACACTGAGTTAAGGTCCAAACTAACACAGTCAAAGGCTTTGCAAACCTGGTGACGGGTACAGGCTTCCTTACCTTAGCTGGGCTCCCTGAGGTGTTGGGCAGGGCAGGAGCTTTCAGTGTCTGCTGGAGACCAGGTTCTGAAGATGTGACAAAGAAAACAGTCATCTTCTCACCAGGCTCTGGCAAGGCTCCACCATGGTCAGGGAGTGTCCACTTTGGCTGACATCAGGTTACATCCTCTAAATTCACGTGAATTTGGAACTTGATAGGGCTGTGTTAAAAAAAAAAAAAATCCATATGTCATTTTGAGTGGCTCATGCTGAGACATCTTGTTACCAAGCTGACAAAGCAGTATTCTTCTCTTCAGGCCAGACCCCAAAGTAAACTTAAGCCAATGGGCACATTGCCATGGATTTTAGAGGATTTGAGGTTGATGAGGCCACATCTTGAACAGCATTCAATTTTGGACACCTTATTACCCCCAAGCCACTGACAAGCTGGGAGGAGTTCAAAAGAAAATGGCAGTAACAGAGTTTAAGATAACTGGCTTAGGAAGTAAGACTGAAGAGTTATTAAATTACTAATAGCTTGGCTAAGCAGTATCTCAACAGTCTTTGATGTAGGGAGGCATAAAGGAAGGAGCAAAAGGTAGAAGGGAGTAATATCTCACAAGGTGACAGTGCCACAACATCCATGGTGAGGTCAGGCTGGGAGAAGCCCGGGTTTGAAGGCTGAGCCAGTTGAGGGAGGCCTCTGGATGTCCCTGCCCCCCACAACACCCCACCACCTTAAGACCCCAAGAAGCAGTGGAAGGGGGAGTGCAACACTGAGAAAAAAACGCAGAGGCTGAAAAGTGTTTGTATGATATTAACTGTGTTATTCTTTCCTGTAACCGCTAGATTTGGAGTAATAATGATTACACTCTTAAAATTTCAGTTATGTTATCAATAAATTCTTGTCTTCACTTGATGAGCATCCCTTTTGCCCACGGATAAGATTTTGAGTGTAATGAGAGACGGTGCAGTTTTGCAGATGGGCATTGAGTTGGGCCTGTGGCTTATTTTCTTGCAACACCGCATGAAACTCTATAGCCTGTGACAGCCTGTGCAGAGAGAGATACCCCTTCAGTGGAAGGTGATGAAGTCAGAACTGCTGGAGATGTTTCATGGGATGTTTAATGTTTCCAAAGACCCTGTTATTTGCCATCACCTGAAAGCATCATCACCACAAGCAGTAGTACGTTGCCCCAAAACAGCAGGCTTTGGCACTCAGCCATGTCTGAAAGAAACACCACCGGGCTTTGCTAGGTTTATTTTTGCATTCAGTTTAGCAGATTTTCATAGCAGTAAGTTCCTTTGGATTCTCAGGAGGAAGAGGGGGAGTAGAGGGATCTGGCTAGGCTCATGGTGGGGTCAGCAGCCCTCGGACAAACAAGAGCAGGACAGAAAAGTAGAGACCAGCCAAGCCCTGAAAAGAGGCTGCTTTGCCTTTTCCACTGCCTGATTATGCTGTGCTATCATAAACCCAGTACAGCACTTTTGCCAATACCCTCCTTTGCTCTTAGTGCTTTCCCTGAGGCTGAAAACAGTGGGAAAATCAGTTCAGTTCATCTCCAGGATGTTTTCACTGTTTTGCTTCCCTGCATTGCTCAGGCTGCAGATCCGATGTCTTTATTACAAACACATAATAACTGTGCTCCCCAAGCTTGAAAAAATGCCAGTATGTTTTCTTTTGTCAAAGTGCAAAATACAGGAGAGAGGCAAATGAGAGGGATTGTTAGTGAAACACATTGCAGCAAAGGAAAAAACATAACACCAAAAAAAGAATCACACCTCAAACTCTGAAACTAGATAGAAAGCTGGACACAAAGAGTGTTCCTTCACTGTGCTACACCATCTGAGGGACTGGGATTCTCTTACATTCTAAGTTTTTTATTTCAGAAAATTTTCGGGAAAAATTTTTGCCCTCTCCATGAGAAAGGCAGAGAAAGCCTGACCTGCCCAGTCACCTTCTGACTTTTTAATACAGAAGACAGCCATGAACCAAAGGCAAAGGCATAAACCTCATTTCTACCATGGAAGGAAGATGAACTTCCAAGGCCAGCCCTAGTGTACAATGCCCAGGTACATGAGGGAGGGAGCCCACGGAATCATCCCCCACATCTCGCCACACCAGCATGGATTCTCCTCCCAGCTGACACAGTCCATGTTGCACACCGGGGAGTCACCAAGGCATCACGGGATGAACACCTCCTTCAGTGAGACAGGCTGAAATCTTGGTGCTTGGAGAGGCAGCATCAGGAACTACCCAGCAGGCTGACCCCTGTCATGGTGCTGGCAATGCTTCAGTAAGGCTGCAGGCAGTGACCTGTCCCTCCTGGTGTTCCCCACCACCACCACCTCCTGCACTGCCTCCACAAGAGAGGGGAATCGGTGCCCTTATCACAAGTAAACAAAGTTAATGTTTTATTAACATTGACACCGAGCTCCCAGTCAGTGCCAGGTGAACTTACAGCAGTTCAAGCTGGTATGGCATATAAGGAGCCTGGGATAAAGCCAAGCTTGGTATGCCAAGGAGTGCTGGCACAGAGGTCTGCTCAGGACAACATCTCCAAGGGATAACATCTCAGCCTGGATCTAACCTTTTAGGCACAGTGCTCCAAAAGTGGCCTTCAAGCTTATTACCCAAGTTGCTAATTGTGCAAACCACAGAAAGAGGAAGGGGCTTCACCTTCTTTGTACCTATAATTCAGTTACCTCTGGTCACAGGAGTGTGACCGTTGCCAACACGTTCTCCATTGGTTTCTTTTGGAGCATCTTGGTCTCCCTGAATCCAGGCTTTGTCTTGCTGGTGCCTTGGTCAGCAAGAGGGGAAAAGTGCAATGGATCCTGCCTAGCCCTGCACACCACCGTGCCTGGGCTGTGCAGGAGGGGAAGCCAGGCCATGGTCTCACCTCCAGCCTTGTGCCACTCCAGGTTCCTGAGCAACCTTCCCTCGCTCCTGTGTGACCTTCCCTCTCAGCCGTCCTTCCCTTGGGTGGCCAGCCCAAGGTCAGTGGTGCAGGCATTAAAAACCAGCCAAGGAAAGCAAACACTAGTCCCTCTTCGAGCAGCTCTGGGTACATTAAACACAACAAAAGGCTCTGGGTCAAGGGATTGGCACAGCAATGGGACCAGGGCTGGCTGCAATGGCCACAGTGCCAGGGCATTGGGGAAGAGATGGACACCGATGGACAGCCCTGCAGGGGCAGGCAAGGAAAAAGGGTGCTGGATGAATCCTGATGGACTATAAAGCAAGAGGGAGCTTAGACCAGCCCTCCTGTGGGGCCATGAAGAGTTGCCCACTGGTCAGTAACAAGTGTCCTGACAAATTAGTGCAGTGTCCAGGAGCCCTTCAACAGAGCCCATGGAATAGCAATTGCTCCATCCTACCTTGATGAACCATTTCAGACAGGCAGCGCTCATTTTCACTCATGCACAAACTTTCCAGGAGACTCCTAGATCTGTCACAGCTGCACATGGATGCTGCCGATGGCTCAGCCATGCCAAGCATCTGGCAATTCACCAAGTTTCCGGGTCAGCTCGTTTGCAAGGTGGTGGAAAATCCCCAGGTTCCCAAAGAGAAACTTCTACACTCATAACTCTTGCACTTAAGAAGGTGCTCCTCTTGATGGCTCTTCTCTCTACATGGTCTCTGTTGCTGCAAAACAGAGAAGGGACAGGGGACAAGTCTGTGAAGGTGACATGGCTTGGGAGCATGCTGTTCATATACACAGCATAAAGCACGTGGCCCAGTGTCCCCTCTGGGCCCCTCACGCTGCCACCTGAATCTCACTGAAGACAAATATTTTTGCATGTGTTCCCAGGTCTGTGTCTAGGAAGACGGGAGGGCAGCCCATCAGGGTTTTTTTGTGACATGAAACAGGGGAGACCTATCACATGCTCAGGGACAGGGCTGAGTCATGTGGGTGATAGGGTTTGTGGCTGCTTTTCTTCAGCAGTGGCTGCCCTCCTGGAGCTCTGTTGTCAAGTTCTACCTTTATTATGTGAGCTGCATACACTGTTGTTTGTTGGGGTTTTTTTGAAGGCAGGCTAGTTAATCCTTCCACTGGGACAGTTTTAAGTCTTGCCTCAGCTACAACACAAACAGTAAGAGCAGCTTTCCAATGGCAGTGATGCTTTTCAGAAGAATGCTGCAAAATAATTGCAAACTCATGCAAAGTTTGCATCAGAGTCTCCTGATTCCATGAACCGCTGTGGGCAGAGAAGAAGAGCTGTGATTGTAAATGGCTGTCACGTACCTGCACGTGCACAGGCAATGGGACACATGCATGGTCACCCTGACAGACTCATCTCCCAGAAGGAATGAACCTGCCTGCTGTGGCAGGAAGAGCAGGGTGAGAAGATGGAGAGGGTGGAGAGGGAAGGCTGAAAGGGGAGCATGGTTCCCATGTCAGCCACAACAGGGAGACTGGGAGGCAGTGTGCAGCCTTTAACCAGACCTGGAAGGAGGAAAGGTTGAAATGTCAGAATATTCAAAGAATAAAAAACTTCTGAAATTTTAAAGCATTCCATTTCAGGCCGGTTCAGTGTCAGGCTGGTATAGCCTCTGCTGTCACATCACCTGGAGGTTTAAGCTGAGCACCTCTGCTGCCCTGAGCAGGGTGAGAGGATGCACTGGGCAGTGCAGTGTTTGCTGAGGAAACCCATGTGCAGCCCCACTGCTGTGTGCTGAGCTCGGGCACAGTCCTGTTCCCAGGGACTGAGTGAAGGGACACAGACATGGGATGAGTTACTACTCCTGGGAAGTCTCACAGAGCAAGGAGGTGGGGATGACTTGAACCTTACCAAAAGCAGGCCAATTTGTCCTGATAAGACACCAAACTGGGCAAAAAAGTCATCTCATTTGAATGAGGTAGCCTGGAATAAAACATTTAATTTTTGTATTCTCAATTAGAACTGGAGAATAAAATAAAGGAATAGCAAAGTCATCACCAATTGACAGATTGTTGCTTATAGCACATTACTAATATGTTGTACTCCTCATGTGCTGCCTTGCAAACCTGGGAGGTTTAGCCTTTTCTAAGCATTTTTCAGCAGAGTTCATCCCTGGATGCTCGTGGGCACTTCCCCCCAAAATGGTGGGAAGATGTTTGTACAGAGACCTCAGGAGCCACAAACCATGAGTAGGAGCAAATCCTTCTCCATGGTCTGCCAGGAGCCCTGCAAGGAAAGAAAAGGAGGACGATGCCTGTGTGGGTTTTGTGGTGGTTCATGTGTGACTGCTGAGGTTCCACAGGCCTGATGCAGAGCAGCCAGCAAGGGTTTGACAGGGCTGCTGTGCTGAGTTGGGGTGGTACAAGAGCTCTCAGGGAGAGGAGCAGAGCTGCTTGGGGCTGTCACAGGGGTTCTCCATCCTTCCTGGCCAAGGCTGAAGGATCTCCAGTGTCAGGTCTTTCCTGTGACACTGAAGACAGCACAGTCTCATGAATTCTGACAACAGACCTGGAAGTGACAAATACAAAAATGTAACGTGTTGCCATATAAGAACACTATAGCAGATTTTCAGCATGAGGTGTCCTCTTCTGGTTTGCATCTTGCTAATTAAAAACAGATTAGGATCATAGATGTATAGGATATTCTGTGTGGGATGGGACTTTTGGTGGGTACCTAGTTCAGCCCCCTCCTAAGCAGGGCCAGCCCCAAGAGTACAGCAGGCTGGGCAGAGTTGCACCCAGCTGCAACCCTGCTTTTAAGGATGGAGACAGCACAGCCTCTTGGGGCTCTGTTCCTGCAGTGACCACCATCATGGAGAAAAATTTCTCCTTCTTTTCTTCTATAAAGACAGGCTGAGAGAATTGGAGAAGAGAAAGCTCTAGAGAGGCCTGCCAGTACCTAAAGAGGGTCTACAGGAAAGTTGGAGAGGGACTTTTTGCAAGGACGTGTAGTGATAGCACAAGGGGTAATAGCCTGCAGCTGAAGGAGAGCAGGTTTAGATCAGATGCTAGGAAGAAATTATTTACTGTGAGGGTAGTGAGACAATGAAACATATTGCCCAGAGAAGCTGTGAGTGCCCCATGCCTGAAAGTGTTCAAGGCCAGGTTGGATGGAGATCTGAGCAAGTTGGTCTAGTGGAAAATGTCCCTGTCCATGGTGGGGGAGGGGGGGGTTGAACTAGGTAATCTTTAGGGTCCCTTCCCAGCCAAACCATTCTGTGATTCTATGATTCTGGCTTGACTGAGTTGAGCTGTGTCCCAGTATCGGTACTGGTGCCTCAGAGACACCAGTCCATACTGGTTGCAGCTGGATGTCCACATGCTGCCATCCATCCCCCGGCCCTTCCCAAACCAATGCATAGCTCCCCACACAGCTGCTGTGCCCCCAGCTCTGCTGACCTCAAACTGCCTGATGTTGAATTGGAAAGCCTCTGTGTTTGCCCACCAGTCCACTGGTGGACTGTGGTGCACCCTTAGTAAATCCTAACCACCACCTTGTCTTCCATCTGCTTGCAAATAGTTCCAAAAGTAGTTGCATACTTAACAATTACCTATTTTCTGACCATCCCCCCTGCAATAGCCTATGTCCCAACAAATGGCTACACGTTGTAGTGTGATTACTGTATCTATGACTTGCAGGTTAATTGGAAAAAAATAAAGAAAATCCAGAGAGAAACAAGTTCTCCTTTGCTTTATCTGTGCTGATAACAGCTATCACACAGAGTCTATCACAAATCCTACAGGCATTTGGCAAAATGCGTAACTCTGCCGACCTGCTAAGGCAGTCAAGAGAAAGGAGAAGGGCATTTGAGAGGAACAAACTTTCCCTTGCCAGCGTTATCAACACCCTTTATAAAGAACTGTATATGCAGCAGGTTGATACTGGTGAGCAGGGGCTTTCATTGGCACAGGAAGCAATCTCATTGACCTTCAGTGGAAAAGAAGGTATAAAACCCAAAGTCTTTTTCTTGGTCAACTGTCTGGGCACCAAGAAAGTTGAATTTCTTAGTTTCCAAGGAGGATACATTTTTGGGAGCTGTTTTGAGAAAATGGCAACTTTAAATGAAAAGAAGACCTGCAGCGAACGGATGGCAGATTTCCGTCGTTTTGTCTGGAATCCAGAAACAAAGCTCTTCATGGGAAGGTCCTTAATTAACTGGGGTAGGTTTCACGTGCAAGATTCTTTTCCTCCTTCTGGTATACTTAAAAACTGTGTGTGTGGGGTGTCCTCCTAATGAGTGGGGCACAATGTAGATGTATTGAAGACCGCAGTTCTCATATATGATTCTAAGCCACTTTTGGGGTGGCCTTATGAGCTGGATCAAGTAGATCAAAACATTGATCCATGTAGTTCCTGCAAATGTATGTCTTCAAAGTGGTTTTGAACCAAGGACTCCAAAAGGAGAAAAATTAACACCTTTACAGGTAATTTAATAGCTTGGGGTGATGGTTACACTGTGGTTTTGACATTGACAAATTAAAAGGGGGTTCAGGTACACAGAGAGATTTGCTTAATTTGTGGAGTTTGTCCAATTCTTTGGAAATAAGTTCTGTTTTTCTGAAATTCCTTTCTGAGTTATTGTCTGCTCAGTACATTTGTTTCTTATCACTGCATGCTAGCATGTATTTAATACTAGCAGGTATTTCATACCAGCATGTATTTTATGCTAGCAAGTATTTCAGCTGAGCCTCCCTTCCCATAGCCAGACTCGTGTCTACAACAATGATCTGTTTTATAATCTACATTCTGGGAAGGGCAGTCTGGATCATCAAGGAAGATCCATACTCTTCCCACAGACTTAGAGTAGCTGCAAGTTTCCAGGTGATTTTTTTTTCTGCCATGAAAATGTGCATGTAGTTCATTGGCTACTCCTAAAACCAGAATTTTACAGATGATGCAACTGAAATGTGAGCCTTTCCAGTTGGTAGAGAAGGTGCTACAAAGTACCTATGATTACAAGGAGAGGTTTCTAATAGCACCTCCCCAGAACAACCACTGCTTGTACAGCACCAGCCACGTGTAAGACACTTTATGCACATACAGACAGAAATACAACATTACTCTGCATCTCACAGCAGAATAAAATAGCAAGATGGCACATTTTGCTGTTGGTGATTTCAGCTGTATAAGGCAGTGAAATGATATGGATCTAAAACCAACACACCTCAAGTACTGACATCTGTCATCCAAATAACATAAGGAGCAACTTGGGTTTGTCAAAGAAACACCTGATCATCTGTGTCGCTTAGTCCACGTGTAATAAATAGATAAATGGTCCTAATATGTGAAATTATTTCAAGATGCCACATAACCTTTAAATAATCTGAGCTCAGAACCAACTCCTTCAAAAATCCTTGTACACTTTTTTTCTAGAAGAATATTCTCTTGAGTGTAGAGAAAATATTCCAAAGCACCTGTCCCTTTACGGGGAAAACATGCCTGGGGACACGGGTGCAAAGGAGACAGCTGCTGCTGCCCTGATCATCCCGGCTGCAGACAGCACTGCACCACCTTTCTCAAAAAATGAAATTCTGCTCTTACTCTTTTCCACAGTGTGGATCAGCCTCTACTACCTGGCTTTCTACGTGGTGATGTCAGGGCTGTTTGCACTCTCCATTTATTCTTTAATGAGGACGATTAATCCATACGAGCCAGATTACCAAGACCAGCTGAAATCCCCAGGTACTGCCACAGCAGCTGCGTAGGACTGGGATGGACTGGGAGGCATTGGCAGAGCCCAGGGCTGACGGGAGACCAACGTGGAATAAATCAGGTCAATTCTGCCCAAACAATTCCTGCAAAGTTTAGCCTCTGCCTGAAAACACTTTCAGGCTTTAAAAAAAAAATCTGGCAATTTATTTACGTATTTATATATGAATATAATAAATATATATTCATATATTTATTGATATATAATAGGAAAAATTAATATATATATTCATTTATTTAATCTTGCTGTTGGGATGATCAGGGCCTACCTGTAACAGGTCACCTTCTCTCCCCATGGGCAGGGGTCCATCCCTGGGGAAGTCGTAAATTCTGCTCCAACCCCCCAAGCAGCACAAAGGGCTTTGGGGTGCCCAGCAAGATGTAGAGGTGATAGGGTGAGCAGCCTGGGGTGGATATTTTCACACTTGCCAGCACCATGGAAAGTCCCTGGGAGAGCAGGAATACCTAGCCAGCAGGATGTGCTGTGCCAGTGGTCAAGGAAGTAAAAATAAGACAAAGATGTGGGATTAGGAATACAGATTTGTGGGACATTAAAAAGAGATTGGGGAGATGATCAGAGACCATCAGTGCACACTGCTAAAACTTCACACCCCAACGGCTTGTTTTCATAATGGGAGGGAAAAAAATAGTCCTAAAAATTATTCTGTCAAATGCTTTTGCATTTTAAAGTTTCCACTCCCAGTATTCAGCAGGTTTGGTGTTTGCTGGGAAAAGAATTCCTGTGACGTATTATGTGTGGCTTTTTCAAAAGCTGTTTCTCATGCTGCCATGTGATCTGTTTCTTTAACCTGATGTGACTGTTATTGCTAACAAGTCCTGGGGAAAACCAGTGCAATTGCTGGAATGATTTTACAAGCTGTTATAACAGCATGGATATATGTGAAAAGAAAATAATTCAGCAGCAGCATAGGCTTTAGGGTTTTGGTTGAACAACTCACAGCTGAGGTGGTTTCTGTACATGGTTAAATCCTCCCCAAAAAGGCTGGAGGATCTCCTACACTTAGAATGAGTCTTGATGCAGCATAATTGCTGCTGTCAATTTAAATAACAAATCTGTGTCTGGCACTTCTCCTCTGCTTTGTCTTCCCCTTTTTTCCTCCTGAAGGTGTAACCTTACGACCCGATGTTTATGGGGATAGAGGACTACAAATTTATTACAACATATCCGACAACAAAACCTGGGAAGGTTTAGTGACAACTCTTCACACTTTTCTGACAGGTAAAAATGAAATTTCTTGCATAATACTGAAAAAATACCTTATCTCCCATACTAGGTCTGAGGACCTTAAGTAAGTGCTTCCATTTTACATTTGTCCTTCTCAAAACACAGATTTTGAGTGGAAAGTGCATCTTCTGAAAGGGATGAGCAAATCACCTCATGCATCTATAAATCAAATGTATGTACGCATCTATTAAAATCCAGGCTCTGCTTCAGGGCTTTTACTTTGTTAAATCCTAAACAGCCTTAATAAAATAAACCAACAGAAAGTCTGAAGGAAGAGGGAGGACAAAAGGTCTTCAAAACTAGTCTCACCTAAATTAATCTAATTAATTTGTCTGTGACTACAAACATCAAAGTGCCATAATCAATCTCATAAAGCTGTTGCATGGTGTCATCAGGGAATACAGTCAAAGTAGGTTATGTGCTCCATTTGCCTGTTCATATCTTAGCACATTTATATTCCTAGTGAGCCCTAATAGTGTAATTCTTCATGTTTCTCACACACATATTGAGGAAAATTATATTTGAAATTGACTTTATATAGAGCTATCAACACAAACTGCCAGTCTTAACTCAATTTGATCTCTTGTCTCTTGCTTTGCTTGGATATTAAAAAAAAAAACCAAGAAAACTGAACCAAACCCCTAAACAGTTTAAACTTTCCTGTTTCCATCTAATCCCAACTTCACTTGAAGTACAGACTCCCATGATAGAATCTCCAGCCTGATGTCGGGATGTATAATTTGCATATGAAAAGCTTCAGAGGGGATTTTTTTCTTTCTTCCTTCACACATCTAGCATATACACCAGCTGCTCAGCATCTGAACATCAACTGCACCAATAACACATACTTCATCCAGGACACCTTTGATGGTCCGAATAAAACAAAACTATCCTGCAAATTTACCTCAGATATGCTTCAAAACTGCTCCGGCATCACAGACCCAACTTTTGGATATCCAGAAGGAAAACCCTGTTTTATTATAAAAATGAACAGGGTAAGTACAAGTTCAAGGTACTGAGCAGAAAAAAATTAAGTGTAGCTTTAGTCTCCGCTGAGGAGCTGCTATGTCTCTGCTGCCATGAGTTCTAAACTCTGCTTTGTACTGGGAATCAAAAGTCATGTGCTTTTCCCTGACAGACCTCTGGAGTTACCAGGGAATTCCTGAGACTTTTTCACCATCCCTAGGAAAGTAACATAGGGCAGTGATCTCTGAACTGACTCTCTACAACTTTGGGTTCACTTTAGTTTGTGTCTGTGTAAGGCTGTCATCCCAAAACTAGCACCAGAAGAGTTTCCTCCTGCAATACCACAGCCCTGTGCCTTCAGCTGAGGCATCAGGATGTGACAGTAACTGATGTGGTTTCAGAGAGGTGATATCTTATTTCTCCAGGCAGCAAAGAAAATCTTTAGAACCTATAAAACTAAAATTCAAACCTGGCAGATATTCTTCTCAAGGAAAACCACCACCATGTTTTTTGGAGAGGAATAAAGGGAATTTTCAATGCTTTAATTCTCTTCAGGACATAGACAAAGGTATTAACACTTTGGGTAAAATTCTGAGCCTTCTGATTCAGAATCAGTAGAAAGTGAAGAGCTCAAATTCTCCTCCAGTTTCTGATAGACAAAACTGTTGCATTTTTTGTTTGGCTTGCACCTTAGGCATTTTGAAAAATCTGTGCAAGCTCTAACTGAGAGGGGAGCTGTGCCCCTGATTCTGGCAGGTAAAACAGGCTTTTTCCAAAAATGCCTTCTTCAGTGAGACTGGGTGCCAGACCCAGCAGGGAAAAGACACGTGGATAGTGACCAGGGGGCTTCACCTCCTTTCACCTTTGCTGCTACAGGATGCAACCCCACTGGTTTCGTAGGATCAAACCAGCCCAAGGGTTTTTCTGCCAAAATCAAGGTTTTCTAAGAAGGATAAGATCAAAAGCATGGAGATTCAGCTTTTTCTTTACTGACACACAATTAACTGCTTTAAGAGACTCCAGCTGCCTGGACATCAGCAAGGGCAAGCGGTATGGGTGGGTAAAGAGCTGGACTTGAAGGAGGTGCAGTGCTACGTGCTGTGGCCAGGCTAGAGCCCATCTGCAGTGCCCATCCCAGCTAATGCTAAGTCCTGCTTCCTAAATATCCAGCCACAACAGTTTTTCACCTACATGAGATGATATGTGAGAGAGTCTTACACAAGAACATATTAAGCATCCTTTGAAGTTCAGTTCTCAAATAATTGCTTGCTCAGTTTTATCTCAAAACAACTTCCAAGATGACCAAATGTCTGTTTTCTTTTTCAGATTATCAAGTTTTTCCCTGGCAAAGGCACTGCACCAAGGGTGAACTGCACATATGTGGTAAGGATGTGAGGTCCGAGTCTTACACATTCCAAGCACTGCAGCTCTGAGAGCAAGAAAGTGGCGACCAGAAAAAATGCACTTGCAGCTCTGAAAATCAGTTCCCAAATACCTGGAATATTCTCAGTTCTGTCCAAGTTCTTGCACCAGCAGACATGCTAAGGAAAAAATCTAGAAGTTTTCTTTATTTTAAATCACCTGACAATTTGCATTTCCGTGCTGCAGAGAACATTTGCTGTTCACTTTCAGCTCCCTGCAGTGATGTTCACGCCTCAGCACGGCTCCCTCAGGCTCTCAGCAGGTCCAACTCACTGAATTCCCAGCTGCTACCAAAGGACACTTCCCTGCTTTTCCTGGCAATAGCAAGTGATTTGAAAAGTAAAACTGGTGCTAAACAGCCTGCTGAACTTGAGCTTTAGCTTAGCAGCCCTAAAATGCTTGCCTTGGGCTGGCCAATGATTTCCTCACCAACAGAGCTTCTTCTTTTGTTTTGCAAACAGAGTGCGGAGTCTGGCCCGCTGGAGGTGGACTACTACCCCGTGAATGGCACCTTCAACCTGCACTACTTCCCCTACTACGGCAAAAAGGCTCAGGTGAGTGCTTCTGTATTTAACCTTTCTTCTTTCTCTTTGTATGAGATGAAACATACGGAGCATCTCTGCAATCCTATGAGAACTGGAGAGGCTATATTTAAGACTTCATTTTAAACTGGTAGCGTAAAATTAAAGTACTTTCTTCTCTTTTTATTTCTCCTCCTAGCCCAGCTACAGCAACCCTTTGGTAGCTGTGAAATTTCTCAACATTACAAGGAATGTAGAACTTAAAATAGTGTGCAAAATCATTGGAGCTGGAATTACCTTTGATAATGTTCATGATCCGTATGAAGGAAAAGTGGAATTTAAATTGAAAATAGAAGACTGAGCAGGAACAGAGACACTTCTGAAAAATGTATGAAGAGTAAACTCAACTATTATCACATTCATCTATATTTATTTTCTCACCATAGTTCCCATATAAATTACAGTGCAAAGAGACGTTTTCTACTGCAAGATGACCTACAGAACTAAAAATCATGATCCCACTTTCAATGTGTAAAGATGAAGATTATCTTGAGGTACAGAGCTTCGTATTTCATGGCTACAGTATGCTGCTGCCTTCATGCAAATATTCGTATAAAACAAGTTTCCCCCAAAGGGTGCAGCTGTGCCTTCAAAGAACATAAGTATAGACTCAAACCATCATTTTCAATCACTTTTCAAACCATAATAAATAATTGATATATGATACTAAATCTTGGTTATTGAGAAATAACTAGATAGCTTGAAAAGGAAATCAATACTCTGAAATACTAGTAAGTAATTAAATTTTCAATCTGTCTTGTATATGATGTATAAAAGTGTATTAAAATTATCTGTATGCCAGTACATTGGCTTTTTGCACGAGTCAGCTGAGTCAGGCTTTTTTAGTTGATAAATCAATGACTGCAAAAGAAGCAAACTTGAAATCTGTCCTCCAGCTTAGATTCCACTGCACCACTTACCTCTATGTATATAACCTAATAAAAATGACTGGTAACATCCAGTTACATTCAAGAAGGTGTTCATTTAGCTAGAGGTTGTAATTTGTTTGGGGTTTTTGTTTGTTTGGTGTTTTGTTGTTGTTTTGTGCTTGTTGTTTTTGTGATGGTTTTGTTTATTTGTTTTATCCAGTAGAATAGCCCTGTATTGCAATGATGTGTTTCGGGTTACTTGGAGTAATCTGGAAGATGCTGAAATAACACTAAATCTTTAAGTGAATCTAAAATTTGAGAAGTCTGACTGTATCACATACAAAGAGACAGGATTGTTGTGTCTGCATAGTCTGTTTATGTTACCTGAAGTCCAGGATGCTCCAGCCAAAGAATAAACATTGCACACACACCAAAAAAAAACCTTCAAGAGGAGAAATCATTTTACACCTTCACTGCCTGGACATTTCAGAAAGCAAGATGATGTAACAGACCACCTCCTGTACTACAGTGACAGCCAGCCAGCTTGTATACAGAATCCAGTTGGAGGGGAATATTTCATCTTCAAAACCACAAATTATATTTGAGCCTTTCTTAAAAAAAATTTGCATTACAAAAACAGTAAGAAATGCTTCTTCATATAAAAACTTTTTTTCCCTTGGCCTTTCCTGCTTCAATTTTGACAGTGGGGCTTCGCCTTTCTTCCAAGAGGTAATGAAAATCAATTTTATATCCTTATTGGAACACAGATCTCCTCCTGTGCATCTTTCCAAAATAACATGGAAAACAATAAAACACTTTTGATAACAAAATAGTAACTTATGCTCAAGGTTAGTTCTGTGTGGTCTTTGAACAGAACATTTAAGTATTTCCAAGAAAACCAAGAACCCTTGCCTTGGTGCTGTAACAGAGGCAGACTCTCTGCTTGACTGTATTTAGTACGTACAGTTTGCACTGAGCCGGGCAATGCAGTGGCACAAGCTCACGTTCCAGTCAGCTCTAGAACCACAGCACAGGAATACACTGAACAAATTTCCCATGGATTGTGTCCTTGCAAAGCTACAGCTTCAGAACAACAGCCTAGACCAGCTTCACAGAAAGAAAGACCTGTGATGGGATAAATAAAGGAAAGACTGAAGCATCCCTGTGTTGACCAAATGATGATGTGTTCTGATGTCAAAAAAATGGTCTACCAGACCTGGTTCTCTACATACTAAGACTGCCATCCTGAAGTTAAATGTTTCTTGAACTTTTAGCCATCTGAGATTATTCTCTTTCTTTACTGAAATCAGGAATAATAACAACAAAGAGCAAGGTTTGTGGCTAGTGTAGCTGAAGTAGGAAAGTGTACTAATCTGTCTGTAGTTAGTATAAACTTGCCCAAACATCAAATACAAGCACATTTAAATAGCAGAATACTCATCATGCAAATACTTTGTAATACTAATTACTGCATGGCACAGCCCAACACTACGTACAAGCATGTCATCTAGAGAGCACAGCTGCACTTTGGAGGCATACAAATGACACAAGTTAAAAGATACATACCAAAACAAGCACATGGGAGGGAAAACAGGCAAGCCATCCTGCCCAAGGCACAAGAAGCATGACTGGCAAAAGCTAAACAAGCTAAAAAGCAGCTCAATCCACGGGAAGGAGGGCAAGAAGCAGAAAACACCAGCAATGAGAGGAAGGAATGAAGACAGACATTTCCTTTAAGAGCTCTCCAACCTCATCACCTCACCCTGGAGAATAAGAGGACCTCAGCCACCAGTGCCAGTTGTACTGCAGCAGCTGCAAGCTACTGTGTAGTCAGAGTTAATTTAGTGTTATAGACTAACAAGCATTATAGACTAACAGAGGTACATGCATAGCAATAATTACTACTACTATGCAGGAGCTAACATTAGCACACAGTGTGTCAAGGAATTAATTCAACAGCTTTGTTTTCAAATTTGAAACCAGACACATTTATCAGTCTCTTAACCACTTTCACTGCAAGAGTCCAATTCCTTGAGAGGGAGATACACAGGCATTCAAGAACATATATAGATATATACATATGTATATCTAGGTAGATCTGGATATAGTCATATATACCAATTATACATAAATCAGCTGCAACATTAGCAGTATTTGATTAGACCAACAATTAAATGGGGAAAAAAGTCAGGCTACACAGGAAACGGAAGCAGCAGATTTAAGAAAGAATTGCAAGCAAATGCAAATTCCTGAGTTTAGTCAGATGCAGATCCACCAAGATGGGGATGGGTGGTTAGTCCATGCCTCTGGAGCAGCGGAAGAGCCAGGCAGGCAGTATCAGAGACCACACAGTGGCTCTCTGCCCTTTTTTCCTACCAGCTGTGCAATACCAAGGTTAGACAGGAGACAAGGCACAGGGAAGGCATAATAAGCCATGAAACGAATACATTAACACCATGAATTTTTATATCCAATAAATCTTAGTTTCCAGACTTATCTGCTAAAGGTGTTAAACAAACTCTTGAAGATCAGTGCAAAGAGAACAGAAACACAGTGGTTGCTTTGAGATCCACTTTCCTCTCCACATCTTCTTATGAATATCCATGGCACTGGTATAGTAAATAATTAAAGTGTGATGCCCTAACGTCTGCTATTAAAAACTATGAATAAAAATTAACAGATGGGAGAAAAACACTGAATACAAGCTCCTTGATATTTAAAGGACTTTGTGCTATGGCTATGAGACCACAGCAAGTTCAAAGCCTCCTCTACCTTTCAGAATTGCCAAGTACTAGATATTAATAATTGAGTCTTTCCTTAATGCTCTCATATTAGGTCATTGCTATTGCACTTGGGAATTCCTCCCACTATTTCACAGAGCTGTTTTTGATCTCTTACCTGTAATAAAAGTCAAGCAGAAATTGATTCTGCAACAAATAAAGCTGTCTAACCATGTGCTACTTTCAGTAATTGGATGTAAAGTAACAGCTACATCAATAATGCTTGCAGAAAGTATTTTCTGCTCTGCACCTAAGCTCCCTTCACAAGCTTCATTTCTTTCAGGCACAAAAGCTCAAGCTGATTTTGTTTAAAGTCAAATAAACATGTGCATGAAAGAACAGGTGCCCTTTTCTTCAATTTGATTTGAAAGACTCTTCTCACTGGGGACGAAGACTGTTCACTTTTCTTCCAAGTTTTTTTTACCAGAGTGATACCAATGGATGTGCTGAAGTTCTCATTATTTTAAGAGCAGAAATTGAGCTGAAATTTCCCTTTTTAGGAGCCTGCTACACCTCTGAGAAAGAATTGAATTCTGGAGAGGCACTTGGGAAAATACCCTTCATTCATTAATGTGTGTATTTATGTGTAGTTCTACTATCACCAGTGTGGGAATGTCATTATTCCAGTACAAAGATGTTCAGGGGGCTTATTACTACCATCAACTAGGTAATTCATTTTAATTACTCTGATTTCAAGTTCCAGTTCTTAAATATTTTGTCACTTTTCTCCCAGATATTGATGAGCCTATTGAAATGGTATCTTTTTGTGTGACCTGACATAAATCCGCTGATTTCTCCATTTACCCCCCATTTTATTAAACAAGCCAAAATAAGACTTCCTTAAGCCTCATAGTAATAGATCTTGAACTTAGGAATCAAATAATTGGGGAAAGGGGTTTTTTCCTGAGTCTTTCCTGATTCTTCCAACAGCCTTTTGAAATGATGATCCTAATAAGTATGTGGCTGCTCACTACTGGTCTCACTGAATGTATCAGGATGTAATACTATTTTCCAATCCATTATCAGTTTTACCTACACATCCAAATTCCGATTAGCTAGTTCCTTAAAAAACAGAGTAGGAGACATATGAAGATATAAGCTACCTTGACACCCTGGATAATTTTTAGGATCCCACATTTTCAGCACGGTCTTTCCTCCTGTAAGTGTACCTTGAATCCTTTCTTCACAAGATGTGGAGCTTAACCATAACATTTTTGGACATGACCTGCTTGCCAAATAAGTCACCTTAATCTCTCCTCTTAATTGTTTACTTCTTTCCTAACCAGTATTACTTTAGAGTATTTTTAAATGTTCTTCCAGGTTATTGAAGAAATTGTTAAACAGAAGTACAATTTTACTTGATGCAGGTGTTCAGTCAGTGATAATGCCACAAAAATGATTCAGCAGTAAATAGTTCATAACCCCTTAAAATACAATCTGTTGGTACTGTAAAACATTTAAAATCAGAATGCAATGAAATTAAAAAGGTTTAAACATGCTGAAGCATAGCCATTGTTTCCTTCATTAGCTAAGAATTTGCAATCTCCTCCCACATTCATTTGGGAAGACCTATTCTGTACTTTGTCATTAACAATCTTTCAGGCTTCTGATTTTCTTTTACCTGTTTCTTTCAACTGTTTTTCTAATACAAGGTTCAGGGCTCATCTCAAGCTGTCTAGTCCACATTTGGACAGGGCTTCCTCACATCTGACACTTTTTATTTTTTCACACTTCAAAAACTGGCACACTAGCATTATTTTAGTCTGTTAGAACTGTTTTAAGGTTCATTAAAAATCAGCATGAGAAGTTGCCCAACATTAATTACTGGGGTTGCCTGTTTAAAGAGTATGTGCTTCATGTTCTGCTTTATTTTTAATAAATTCTCTCAAGTTTACATGAATAAAGAACAGGAATCTTGCCTGAAGTCTGCAACCTTACTGTCTTTTTAACATGCTACAAAGCAGATGCTCAGACCAGGTAGGGCTGATGAAATTGTACTGTTTACAGTGATGTCCCATGATGTGTACACAGCAACATGATAAAAGAACATAAAACTTTTCAGCCTAAGTTTGGATTTCAACCTGTTCAAAACATCCAAAAATTTAACAAAAAGGTCATGGCAGAACAAAGAAAAGCACGTGTAATGGTATTATATGCGTGATTTTTAATTAACACCAGCCTCTCTCCTTTATTCTCTTCCACAACAGAACATTCTGCCTTTACCACAGCTAAGTTGTGCATCAATAATCACCGTGATTTTCTCCAATTACTGTTTCACAAAATGCTGGCATTCATTGAACGTGAGGACAGCAGGGACACAACTGAGTGCGAGGCAGATGGTGGTAGGTGAGAACCATCATCATGCCAGACAGGAACTTCCAGTGTAACCAAATGCTGGAAGTCAGAAACACCCATGCATTGCTGGCTATTAATGAAGAAGGGCCTTCTTCATTCTGCTCTCAGCACCAGCTGTATTTCTGCTTCTTAGAAACCTCATCTTAAAGGAGGACAATCTTCGCTTCTATCTGCTCATTTAACCACCTTTTCGATCACAGGAGTTTGGTATCTTTTGACAGCTTCTGAAGATGAGTTGAGCTTCCATTTGTTTGTTGCTGAGTCTGGCAAGTCAGATGACCCACTTGTTAGTCTGTTCCCAACACTGGTGTTTTCTAATATGTTTTTTCTTTTCTTTCCCTCTCTCTTACAGGATCTATATGGTAATTCAAGCTGGAAGGTACCTCAGGTTGTCTCCCATCCAATCCCTGCTCAAAGCATGCTCAGCTGTGAGGTCAGACTCTACATTGCTTAGGGCTTTTCTCCTGTCTGGTCTTGAAAACCCTAAGGATCGAGTCAGCACAACCTCTCTGGGTGGCCTGTTCCACAGCTTGACCATCCCAAGTTCTTCCTCATATTCAGCTGGAAACTTTCCCATTTCAGCTTGTGTGTGTTGTCTCTCATCCTCTCATCACACACCACTGTTGGCTGGCTCCACCTTTGCAACGACCACCTTTGCACTGGAAGGCTGCCATTAGGTCTCTCAAGGCTGCCTCTTCTCCAGGCTGAACAAGTCACTCTCCCTCAGCCTCTCCTCATAACAGCAATTGCCCCAGCTCACCGAACATTTTGGTAATCCACCAGAATCCATGGAAGTTCACGGACAAAACAAGGATCAGGAAAAACCCTGGAAAAATCTTAAATCCTAAATTTAGAAAGTAATGACACGAAAAGGCTGCTCTCAATGTGCTGGCTCATCTTTGTTTTTCCTGATAAATGAATGACAATTAAGGCTTTAACAATAAAGTGTGTGTGATAGTAGCCTCATCTTTCTGGAAGTAGACAGGGCTCAGAAGTGGTGAGAAGTTAACTCAATGTAGTCGAAAAGACAAACAGCCTACCACACTTCTCATAAGCAGACAAGAGAAAGGAAACCCCTGCAGTAAACAAACATCTATCTGGGAAAAATTGCTGAACTTTCTACTGGTGATCATTCCAGTAGTGTTACATCATGTTGGTTGTTGGATTTTTTTTAAACTTTTGCCCTTTCTATATTAAAGCAGCATCCGGTTTTCAGATTCCTCACTAATATGAAGACGTTACAACCTATGTATTCACTGATTAAGAAATTAGGAGATGTGTGACAGTACATCCTTTCATTCAATTAAATAAATGGGCATCTGTCAAGGGTCAATACCCCATCAGCTACATTTATTTTTTCTTCTCTGCAACAGTTGCCAACTTTCATTGAAGGAAGGTTAAAAAAAAAAAAATCCAGAAAAAGTTTCCAAAGTCGTAATTGCTTCTCTTTGGTTAAGACAAATTCCTATAGGACAAGCAAAAGAGATTATTTGTGAAACAGTTCAAGAAATCCTTAACTTGTCACACTTGTCAAAACAGACAGTCTTTCAAAGCTCAGTAGCTCACTGCTACCAGGACTTATCTGCAGGACCATTTCAGAGGCATAAATACACGCTTTGCAACTCTTCCTCTATCACATCACAAGAAAGTGCTGGCAAAGTAAAGGAATTAAAAATACATCCCTTTCCTGCCACATTTTACCACAAACTGAGCCGGTTTTCTCATTCCCTTTACCATCATTTAATCTTTCTTAAACTGAATTCTACTTTCTATCTACTTACAGTGTTTTCTCCCACAGATTTCCTCAACAATTTCCTGTCCACAATTTCCTGTTGTGTTCCTGCTTTTAATCTTCATTTTCCATATGTACATGTGGAACCACTTTTTTTCAGAGATTGGAACCATACAGTTTAAAGTTATCTTTCACCTTCCAGTTCCTTTCATGCTATGCCTGTCATTATTATATATAAATATTTCTCTTTCTTTTTTTAAAAAAGAAGTTTCTACTACTAGTCTTTTTGCACTCTTTGACTAGTCTTCTCTTGTTTTCTCGTTCTTTCCAACTTACACCTTCTCTTTTTATGTCCCTCTGTAGTCCCTGTTACAATCTGTTCTTTCTTTACTGCTTCCCTCCTCCTACTTCTTCACATCTCCTTTCCCCATCTCAACCTGGCCCCTCACCATTGGTCTATTTTGTCTTTTTTTTTCCCCTCTTTCACCTGAACACTATAATCAAGTGACTGCCAGAAACCAAGCAACTATTTAAAAAGTCTGTAGACTTTCTCTCTTCATTGATCGCTGCCTTTACTAGAAAGCTCTCCTGAAACAAAGGTAATACAGAATCATAGAATTGTTTAGAAGAAAATCTTTGAGATCATCAAGTTCAACCAGAAATATAATAAAAATTAATTCCCCCAAACCACTCCAATGTTTAAATTATCAAATTCCATCTCACAGATTCATCAGCAACCAAAAGAAAGAGAGAAGTAACATCTTAAAAATGTATGCTTTGTCACATTTTCACTCCCACTGTGACCTTCTCTTATCTGAGGACTATTCCACCAATAAGAAGCAAAAGAAAACTGTCAGATTCTTTCAGCCTCCCTTCCCTAACATCCCTGTACTCACTCTTTGCAGGTAAATCTTGGATCATACACTGGAGAATGCAAGGAAAACCGGAATAATCGAAGTCCCTCTGCAAACGGAACTATCATTCAACATCAAAGACAATTTGAATCAACTGTCTCATCCACAACAAGAACCTTGTGTTTAGCATTCGCACTGCAGAGAATGACAAGAACCTTGTGTTTAGCATCAGCACTGCTGAGAATGACATCTTCAGTGAGAAGCAAAATATTCAATTAGCCTCCTCTCCCCCAATTTTTTTCCCCAGGCTATAAAAGTAATTTGCTTGGTTCACTGGTGTTACAAGGTCTGATACAATTCGAAAATCTTCAGAGTGTATCAGCTGCTCTGTGTTTATCAGCCATACCCCAGCCTTCCCACAGAACATTTGTCTAAGCATAATCCCTTAAAAAAAACCAAAACAGGTAACACACTTCACATTTATCACAGGGTTTAAGTACATCCAGGAGCCCATACCACAGTCAGCACAGTTATTAATATTTTGCGCGGACTCCCTGAAGTTTGTGGAAGTATCAAATCCTGACTGCGACAGCAGCCTGCAGTGACCGAGCCAGTTCTGTACGCTCTTGCAGGAGAGCACAGGATGTGATCTAACAAAAAGGTTTAAGGAGGAAGTAAATGGAAAGTAGATTAAAACCTGTTTTGAGGACATAGGAATATATGACAGAAAGCTAGGACTTAGCAATATGGGATGAAAAGTTAGGACATTAGGCATGGGATTTTAAACAGAAGCTGGATTGGAGTACCAAGATTGACCTGTCATGCTGAGGAGCAACATGGATGAAATAAGGAGGCATGAAAGAAGAGAATATACCGGGTAAGTTACTGCCTTTTGCTTCATAAGTTATCAAGAGCTCTAAGGGCAAATTACCAAATCAAAGCAAAAAATCTGGGCCCTCTGTAGTACAGATGCAGTATCCCAAGACAGCTAATTCTAGGTCTTGTGACGAGAAGTGAAATGTTCTAAAATAACCCTAGAATTAGAAAAACCACAGAGCTTGTTAAAAATGCCCATGCGCGTTTTATTAATAAAAACTAACAGTGCCAAGGTTAAACAAGTCAAACAATTATAGTCTCTTTATATTCCATAAAATATTACAGAAAAGTTTATTTGTGTTTCAATAAAAAGACTACTGTCTTAGAATAGGCAGCTGACAGTATTTGTGCAGTTAATTGTTTGTGAATAAATTTAAAAAGACTACCACCTGCCCTGAAATTCCTTTTATAAAAATGAACTATTAAAAATGATTGACAAATTTTGAGTTAAAAAACTTAAAACATTCTCTATATTTAATTTCAACTTTATAATAGATTACAGGAAGATGCTTATGAAACAAATACAAACATTTGTTTCAGTACATGTCTTTATATGATAGACTTATAAGTATGTAAACAACTATATAATAAAAAGTTTCCAAAGACTGCCTGTAAGAAATCAGGCAAATTTTACCATAAGCAATAAATCATTCCAAACCTTCAAGACATTTTATATAGCTGCACCAACTGGCAGTAAACATTTGCCAAAAACTTTGTAATTCATATGTCCCAACATACAGTGAAGAGTATATAAACTTGATGGAATCATAATGTTAGATATAATTTAAGGGAAAATAAGTTCACAACAACATTCCTGGAATTTAACATGTAAAAAAGTAGGACGTATCTTTCTTGTCTGGTTCTTTGGACACTGCATGATTAACAAAAAACACTACTACATTAGCTCACTATCCCTCAAAGAGTGGCATAATCAAAATACACTCCAAATAAACTGCCATTCAGTGTATTCATTTTCCACAGAAGGATAGTATTTTATTTCTCAATGATGTGTCTACATTTTCTTTAGCAAAGTTTGAAAGAACATTTGGGGCAAAATTCTTTTTCCTTCAAGTAAAAAAGAAATCCCAAACAAAAAACAACCAACAAACCAAAAACCCCTAAAACAAGAGTAAATAAAGGCTCTGCATTAACACACTGGTATCAAAACACACACATCCACACCACATTTAAAAATATCCTACATAAAACAATCCTTGTTTGCTTATCAGAGGTGCAATTTCTAAACTCAGAACTGCTTACCAATATTCTCCTTGGGGGATGGGGCAAAGTAATTTGAGACACTTCTCCCTAGAACAATTTATTCCTGAAGCCTGCTGAATTTTAACAAAAAATAGTCTACAAGCAAAGGGCATCAGTCGTCATCATCATTTTCATTAAAGTCATCGTCATCATCATCATCATCCCCAACATAAGAAACTGGTGTTTCAACTCTGGAGCCACTGTACTGAGATCCGTTGGAACTTGTAGCCAACATCCCATCTCCACCATTGGAAAAGTCACTGGAAAATAAAAAAGAGGCAGTTGGCATTGCTTAATGATTTCTCCCATATCTAATCCATTCCTTTAAAGAGTCTGCCACTGTCACTTTATAACCTGTCTTGAATGTATGTCCAAGCTGTCTCCAAAAAGCTGAAACATTCTCAAGTAATTTTGAAGTGGTTCTTATTATTTTTCTTCCTTTAGGTTTAATATAAAGATTAAACCTTTTCACAGGCACTTTATAAATATGTTTTTCCGGTTTCTTCTAAAGCACATTTAGTGTTAAGGCTACACAGCTAAGCTCTTTAGTATTTTTATGTAGCACTGGACACTTGCAAGTGAATCATGTCTTTCAGAATCACTAATCCTGATTCAAAGATCTGGAAAATTGAGGAATTAATAGCTTTTCCTTAACTTGATATTACACAGCAAACTGTCATGTGCTGTATTTTTAATTTGAAACTGTTTTCTTCTCATTGTGTAGTATTTTAATAGAGCCAGAAAATTCCTGCCTCCATTATTTCTTGCTATTTTGCCAATCAATTTAATTGTTACCTTTCTAAATAGTTTGACAAACTATTAAACTTGGCCACAAAGTCTTGACAAAATGTATTTTTAAAAAATCACAAAAATAGTATTTCCCTTGAAAGACATTCATCATTAAAAAATTGCTTTCAAAAATATGTTTGCTAGTTATTTTTTAAATGCTAATCCAGCTAATGCACATATTCAGACATGCACACTTGTTGCTGTATGGAGCCAATTCAATGGTCTATCATCACACAGAATGAAATTGCAGGGGTACACCCTAGAAGCTCATAGGAAAAGCATATCCAGTAAGACACTTTCAAGGGTTTCTGCTGTTCTGCACACTTATTCAGCAGCAAGATACTAAGATATCTGTCTAGATGTAGTCAGATGACTCGTAATAGGTCTGCCATAATTATCTGCAAAAACAGTTTCAAAAGCAAAGAAAACAAAACAAAACAAAACAGGAAAGGAGATTATTCTTGTGTTTCTGTAAACTTTGAAAGTAAAAACCCCAAATCCCGTTCTCCTCTCTTTTCAATAAAAATAGAACTGGATTTCATAACCTGAGTATCCTAGTAAGTAAGACAAAGAAGCTGGGATGAAGGTATTGGTAGCATCTTCAGTCTTCTGCAAACTTTCTTCAGAGACCTTGTTAAAAAAATGTACAGCCTTTATTTGCCTTGGCAGTACAACTTGGATTGCCATGAATGTTCATAGCTATTTCCATGAATATTCATATATGTCCTATAATTAAACACAATTTGTCACTCTCCTTTTCCAAACTCCTAAGAAATGAAAATGGTAGAGGTTCTTGTGTTCTCACCAAGATAATGAACCCCAGTCAGCCTTTGGTTTCCTATTGCTCTCTGGCTAACAGTGGCCTATTCAAATTTCAAGGTCTTAAATACAGGTCTTTTTCACTACACCATGCTCATTACCACAGAAGGAACCTTAGTGAAAACAGTAGATTTTAGGTACTATTCAGCATGTCTTAGAGATATTTTGGCAGAATTCTCACTCAAGCTTCAGCTCCCTTGCACAAAACATGCAGAACTTAATTCAAGCATTTGTTCAGAATGTCAAACATTTCAACGATCATAGAACCAATTAGGTTAGAAAAGACCTCAGAGATCACAGAATCCAACTGCTGAATATTTGACTCATTTTACAACCTTGTGGAGCTCATAGAAGGACATCTTTTTGATTAATACACCAATAAGAAACTAGTAAGTAACAAATTTAAATACTAGTTATGGTTTATCACACTACCAGCTTCTGATTGCTGTTTAAAACCAAAAGACCAAAACCTTTTTTTAAGTTAGACACTAAAGACCAAGGAATAATCTTCCCAATACTGTATCTTTACAGAAGTATCTGTTTTCTTGTCACAAACTCTAAACTAGAAAAAAAAAAACCCAAACTACCAAACAAAAAACACATTCAAGATGAACACCAGTCTAACACCTTTCCACTATCCAGGAAAAGATTTCTTTAACGACACTGCTAAGAACCACCACAGAAGTGATGTCTGAAAATAAAATACATACCCATAATACATTTAATCAAAATAGAACTTGTTTCATGAAGCATTTCATATCCAAATTTCTTCGATGACCACAGATTTTAAAAACTAATTGAAACTTTCATCTCACCTGGCTGAAAATCTTGTGCCGTTTGATGCAGAACCTGATGAAGATGTGACATATACACTGCTGATTGATCCCTGAGCCATTTCTGTAAAACAAACATGTATTTCAGGAATACTTCCAAACACACCCATCTGATTCAGTGGAAATGCTTAATCCTTTTAAAGTCCAGAAAAGGAGTCTTGCAGCCCAAACAACAAAACATATTGATGTACTTTATCCAAAATAGTGTAACTTTAAAAAAGGCTACTCCAACAACAAAATTTCAAAATACGTTTTAAAAATGCATTTAAGTGAGCAAGACAGATGACTTCAGTATTCATCATATGCTTGCACTTACTACCTTTTGCCTTTGCAAGTGAATCAAGCATAAATACTGTCCTCTGAAAAGAATTACACACTGCAAAGATCTACAGTCCGTTCTTAATCAGTCACTATGTTATTTGCTCCCTAAGGTACACTAAAACACAGCTAAATTTGAGAACTTGACAGAAATCTTCACTACAAACTAGTGGAAATTAACTGATCTAAGATATTTTCATGTTTTTTCTTAGAATCCTATATTAAGGAAGGAAACAAAACAACTCTTTTTGGAGTAACTAACCTGTCACATATGGTTCCAGAGCTTTAGGAACCAAACTCCTTGCAATTTTTAGGTCCTCTGCTGAACAGCTTCCAGATTCTAGCCCACAAGCCATTCCCATTCGTTTTAGTACTTCTATATCATCATGAATTTCAAAAGTATTGTCAAAATTAAATAGATATTCAAACCTGGAGAGGAAAAAATGTCTCAATTAGCTTCAATAACTTTAACTACTTTTCCATTTTCAGGAACTGCAGCATTTCAAAAGCTTTACACACAGTGTTGTTTTAGTTGACACATCACATTAAGCAATCAAATTTTTCAAGAATTATGTATTTGCTCATGACTGCTTACATTCAGTTTTTATTTAGCTGACGAAAAATACAGCTTTTTGAACCGAAGTGGAGAATGGCAGTTCTGAAAACGAAATCCATTTTCAATTCTGCTGGCTGTATTTCATGGTGTTAAAGCCAAAGGAAAACACTACTTGATTGAGTATGACATAAAACGTCATGAGAGATGCCTAATATCTCTAGATAGCAAATCTTAAATAACTTATCAAATGTGAATCAATTAGTATTTATTAAAAAGGTATATAAAACAGCTGTCTGAAATGCATGTTCTCAATATACAAAAGGCACAAGCAAATTAAGTTTGTATTTAATTTTTAACAAACCTACATGAACACTTATATGAACTCTACCAAAAGATAGATGGAAAACTTTATTAGCTTACTTGTCATTTGAAATACTGCAGTCGATCACGGTCTTCTTGCTGGTGTTCACAATGATAAATGGCAAATGGATGACAGAATTGGAAGGTGGAGGTCGGTTTGCCTGCTGTTCTGCTTGACGGTTTCGCTGGACAAGGTTCTTAAAGGCAATTTGCTACAAAAAGAAACAGTGATATCAAAGTGTGAATGAAGCTTTTAGGATCACCTTAACAAAATCCCTCAGATGAAGAATTCCAGCAATGGTTGCAGCAAGTAAATGCAGAAAAGGACAGAGTGTTTCCAATATTCCTGCATGTTAAGATGTAAGAAGAGCCACAGATCATAGTATTAAAAAAGACAACAGTAAAACTTAACTGAGAAAAAAAAAATGCACATTCTATTAACTACATCAGGACAGTTCCTTGGACAGATCCCTGACAGAACTGAGAAAGAACAATGATTGGAAAAATAAAATTTCATGAAGCATCATATTTTTTCTCAATTTATTCTTCCCTACTAGCTATTGCACTGAATGTTAACACTGAAATGAATTATATGCTAAAAAGTTAATGTTTGGGATTTGAATATCTGGCATTAGGTTTCTGAACTACCAGTTTAAGGTTAGTGACATCTTACTAAAATTGCTTTTTACAATGAAATGTTCCCATTTTAAAAATTAGCAATTTGAATAATTAAAAACCATACAAACTCAAGTTATAAAGCATACAGTAAGCTACTGAACAAAGAAAAATACTTTTCTCATCATGAAATCAAATGAAATAAACAAGAATTAAGACCAAAATCCAAAGCCAACAAAGAGACTGATGAAAAGCAGGCAGCTGTCCCACAGCTGTCTACTTTCTTTCTGCATCCCTGAGATTCTCATTCCTACCACGTATGTAACACAACCAAGGGATACATTTCAGTGGACCAGCAGCACAGTGACTTGGGAAATAAACTACTGCTCCTCCCAGAGTAGCAGCGGAAATCTGGGAAGGAGTTCAGCCATAGTTTCACACTGGCCAAGCCACTTACACACCAGTGGCAGCGAGTCTCCAGAGAGGCACAGTGCAGAGCATTATGACAGACAACCTCTACAGTCACACAATTTTATCTATGGATGCTAACAGAAGAAAATTCTAGATACAGGAAATTGAATTGGAAAATTCAGAGGGTACAGTATGAAATACTGCTCCTATCAGCATAAACCCTGTTTAAGCATACTTGAAACTCCAAACAAATTCATCTTAACTGATGCAAGGTTGATGCCTTCCCCAATATGCCAAACAGCCAACAGTACGGTTCCAGCTGAACTACAGTTCCCTCAGACTGGGATAAAACAAGAGGAATACAGATATAAGTTACCTTGCCCTACAGACAAGAGTACCTTGACTGTACCTGTAGAATGAGTTCTTGTAGTTGAGACTGTTTTTGCTTTATTCTTTCAATTCTTCTCTGTTTCTCCACCTTAAGACAGAAGAAAAGGACTGGTCAGTTTGTTGGCTTTAAGTAGCATTTTATGCCAACATTTTCTCCCTTTAAAATCATTTCAATACCAGAGAATTGGCGGTAGGAGATATATCAATCAATCAATCACTAAAGTTCTACACATAATTCAGACTGAACTACCAAGACACATCAATACTACTTATGGAAACTAACAAAAAGCAGAATTAGAACCCTGGGGACTAAAATACAGCCTGTGAAGAAGATAGACGCATCTTTGCAAACAGAACTTATGCCTCAAAGGGCTACTGAAATTCTATCAAAGAGGCAAAGACACACAAGTAGGATCTACTTGATGTAGAGCCTACTGATATAGGAGGTATTGGAGATGATCCATCAAAGATGCTTCAGGATATGAAGGTGCTATGGAGTCCAAGGTTAAGGTCTCATAGTAAATTAATATGTACTAAATAGTAACAAAAAAGTTACGAGACAAAAAGCTAGGAAATACACAGCTTTCTCAGTGGAAGAAGCTCCCCAGCAGATTCCCACAATGACTTAACTGATAGACTGTTACTCAAACTACAGACAATCAGATTAAGGTGACAGAATCTGCTGGCAATGCTGGGTTACCTGGCAGAGTAAAAGGAGAGTTTGTCATAAAGCAAACTCCAAGTGTCTTGTAGCACTTAGGGATTACATCATCTAAAGTATTTCTGGTAAATATAGTGTGGTATGTGTGAGAAAACAATCTAATCCATGTATACTTTAGAAATAAAATGACATTCAGTAGAGATTTTAAATTACAGTATCTGCAAAATCCATCACCTCAGTATACCATGACACCCAAAAATTTGAATTGTTACTTGAACTGCAGAATTCTCTGCAAGAAACAGAGAACCAAACAGAAATTATCACTACATTACTCCATGAAGCAGAACATTTATGTCTCGAATTCTGTAGGTCTGATGGTCCTATTTCAAGACAAGCATAAAAAAGAGCAATCAGGATCATCAGTGATACAGAACTGACTCCATGCAAGAGAATAATGAATAAACTAGGACTCTGATGAAAGGAGAATGAAATAATGCGGCAGAACATGAGAGACTCCCTATAAAACAATGAATAGGATGGAGAAAGTGAATAAGGAATGACTAGGTCACCATCACTTTCAATTAAAAAATATTCAGTGGATATCAACTAAACACAGTATGTTCAAAACCAAACAAAAGGTATATCATAAGAAGCTTCTCATGCACTTGAAACTCACTGCCACAAACAACCCAGTATTAAAAGCAAACTTCGAAAAATGAGTAAAAATTTGTGGAAGTACTGAGGGCTATTAAATAGAAAGATAATGTATCTGCCTCAGTTACGCCTGAACCACAAGTTATGGAAGAAAACAACACTAAAGACCTTCTCCAATCACTCACAGAATAGATAGGGTTGGAAGGGACCACTGGAGGTTATCTATTCCAAACTCCCTACCCATGGAGTGTCCCCTCAAGCACATAACTCAGGATTGTGTCCAGATGGCTTTTGAGTATCTCCAGGGAAGAGCCTCCAGATTCTCTCTGGGCAATCTATTCCAGCGCTCAGTCACCCACACAGTAAAAAAGTTCTTCCTCATGTTCAGGTGGAACTTCCTGTGCATCAGTTTCTGCCTGTTGCCTCTTGTCCTATTGCTTGGCACCACTTGAGAAGTGCCTGCATCCATCCTCTGACACCTCCCATCAGATACTGATAGAGAGGGATGAGGTCTCCTCTCATACTCCAGGTGTGCCTCACCAGGGCTGAGCAGAGGCTGATCACCTCCCTGACCTTCTGGCAATGCTCCTTCTGATGCACACCATTGGCCCTCTTGGCCACAGGGACACTGCTGGCTCATGGACAGCTTGTTGTCCACCAGGACCCCCAGGTCCTTCTCCATAGGGCTGCTTCCCAACAGGCTGCCCCCAACCTGTACCAGGTGCATGGGGTTATTCTTCCCCAGATGCCAGACCCTGCATTTGCCTTTGCTGAATTCCACACATTTCTTCTCTGCCCATCTCTTCAGCCTATCATGGTCCTTTCTGAGGGACTGCACAGCACTCCAGTGTATCAGCCACTCCTCCCAGCTTGGTGTTGTCACTGAACTTGCTGAGGAGGCACTGAATTTGCTGAGGAGGCATCTGCCCCTTCATCCAAGTCACTGAAGCATAAGTGAAACAATACTGGAGGCCAGCACTGACCCATGGGGGACACCACAGTTACAGGTGTCCAAACAGAATCTGTGCCACCAAACACAACCCTCTGGCACCTGCCATGCATCCGGTTCTCAATCCACCTCACTATCCACTCATCCAGCCTGCACTCCCTGAGCTTTCCCATGAGGATATAGTGGGAGACAGTGTCAAAAGCCTTCCAACCTTCCAAAGTACAGGTGGTAGACAACATCCACTGCTCTCCCCTTCTCTACCCAGTCTGTTGTCCCATCACAGAAGGCAGTCAGGTTGGTCAAGCACAATTTGCCTTTGGTGAATCCACGCTGGCTACTCCTGACCACTGTCTTGTCTTCCAGATATTTAGAGAGAGCATCCCAGGATGAACCATTCCATCAAATTCCCAGGGATTGTGAGGCTGACTGGCCTGTAGTTCCCTGGGTCCTACTCTTCCTCCTTCCCAGGTAACTGCTACTGTCAGCCAAGATATTGAATAGACAGATTGCTGGCCCTGAAAACAACTTGTTTTCTTAGATCCTTAAAATGTGCCACTAGCAAGGAAAATACTCAAGTTAAAATTCACATTAATGCAGTTTTCTGATTGGTTTTGATGAAAAACAAACACCCTTCCACCCCCCCAAGTGTATGCAGTTGAAAAAACAAAAGAGGCAAAAAAGCATGATGTTATATTAAAAACAAATTTAAAAAGGATAGGATCAAGTCTTACAATTCAGCATTAGAAAATAAACCAAGTAACTGTCTCCCTCCAAAACACATACAACTCACCTGAGATATTTTTCTATCACATACAAGTAAAGTACACTGCCTTACAGACTACTTAAGACACAAACCTTATTAATTGCCCCATGCCCTCTGTTTTTGCATTATCAGGACATATTTTACCAAATCTAATATTCTAATTTACACACAAAGGACGAGTTTAAGAATATTTAAAAGAATAAATAGTTGATGAGGAAGCCCTCAAACTCCTATGTTCCTTAGAAACTATATGGCTTGATTTTCAACAGTGTAAGGATGAAGCTAAACAGTATCAGATGGAATAGAAAAATAAACTTTATTAGGCATGACAATTTTACAAATTAAACATTAGCCTTCAGAAACTCCCTGTAGTACACTCGTGGCTTAATTATTCAATGCATAACAGAACTCCTTCCTCCTTTTGTGACAGCCAATTAACAAGTTCTCACTTTCTTTTAATCAGAAGATATCACTGTTCCCATCTTAAATGCATGAACCTTCACTGTGCATTATTACATTGTAAGCTGCTTTTTTTACTTCAGTACTAATATCCTACTCTTCTTTAGGACCTTATCAGTCATGACATCAAATCCAGTTGGATGAGTCACACCTTTTTTTTTTTTTTCTCCAGCATTGCTGGCAATGCCATACTTTGTGAGACAGATCCAAAGAGATCTACTTAAAATCTCTCCAGTTAGCTGGTTCCCTGTTCAGCACACAGCATTGTCATCCTGGAACCACTTCACCTTCCATACTCACCCTATTAATATGCCCCAATTGTCACCCTCTTAACTAATAATTTTCACTTGGGATGATATTCAAATAAATCTCAATTCATTATTAGGCACCCTGTATTTACTTTATCTAGATAGCATTTACAGTATTAAATGAAAAATCAATTGTCAGTATCAAACAAAAATTAGAATTATCCTTTTGTAGATAAGGCTCCAAAAAACTTTTATTCCACTTTCCCCCTCACTTTGGCAGCTTCTACACTTTTTTTATTCCTCTTTAAGGAAACTTAGACTTTTTAAGAATAAATACAAAGTCTCATTCTGTTCTGATGAAGTGAATTTACTTCAGTAAACTTCAGTAACTTCATCATTCTGCAAATCTCAGGAGAGAAAAAAAATACTGCCAGAACTTATGAATCTCTTTGAGTATAAAGCATTTCACTTCTTCCCCAAGACATGCAATAAGAAAGTCTGACATAAGAGTCATACTCACATAAGAGAACTGTCACAGAAAGCTAAGACCTGCAGCAACGGAGATGCCTGTATGTACTGACCTACATGCAACATCTATCATCACAGATCCATTATCTGTTTGGTACCTGGAGAAAACAAATCTTCCTGACTCCTGAGTACCACTACTGCAATGTTGGAAATACACATTAATCTCTGACTACCTTCCACTCGGAACCATTTCACATGTACTGTAAAAGCTGTATTTTTGACATAGGAGAATTAAACAAAGACATATTTGAACAACCTGGAAGTTGACGAGTGTGTGTGTTCAGTATATACAAATAAAATAAAAAGAGTCAAAGAGGACATACTATTTTATGTTGCTATCTCAGAAGGTTATAGGCACGTATTGCATCAGAACATATTAAAGCTGTAAACATTTACTCAAACACAAAGCCATTGTGAACTTCCAAATGCATATACCTCCAAATTCTGACATTCCTGAGCCGAGTTAGTAGGTAGACCAATCCATTTAATTTCCTTCTTCTCCTTAGAGATAATGTTCATGGCCATAAGGACATTTAAGGCATCATAGACACGTCGTCTAATATTCTTCTGGTCATAAGCCTGCTGTAGACATAGTGCATTAATCAAAAATATACCTGTGTCAAAAATATTTGAGAATAAACATATTACAGCAAATGGGCAAACTCAGTTAATGTCTGAACTGCTTCATTTAGCAGTAGGAAAAACAGAAAAATCTCAAAAGAAATTTCTCTTCCCCCATTCAGTTCACATGTAATTGACTTCCCATATACTTACTGATTCATTTGGTGAAATGTGATTATCAGTGGTAGTGAATTCTGCAACCAACTCGTCTGCCACCTCATTGTATGAGGTGGTTCCTTTTCTTTGTACCTTCTCACAAACCTTCATAGAGAAATGACGTAAACCCTTGCCATTCTTCTCGCCTTTTTTGTTCCGCTTCCTAAATATACGTATAATATATATTTTAAGAAGATTTGAACTTTGGAATATTTGATGTCTCTTTTTCAAATACAGGCACACTGCTGTAAAAAACCCAAGCCTTCCCTTTTCTTCTGCTTCTTATCCCTTCCCAACATTCTCTCCTACATTTTCCTCTGCAATTTACAGTATTTATAAACAATTCTAGTATCTCGATGCTGAAACACAATACAAATTCATTCCCTTGCTAACTTTGCTAGCTCCAGTAGAATCACGAAATCATAGAATAGTCTGAGTTGGAAGGGATCTTTAAAGGTCATCTAGGTCCAACCCCCCTGCACTGAGCCAGGGTATCTTCAACTCAATGAGGCTGCCCAAAGTTCTATCCAACCTGGCCCGAAATGTTTCCAGTAGCAGACAATAAATTAACAACAGGGATACTCCTTGAAGAAGTCAATAAAGAAAACCTTCCAAACTTCCAGACAAGAGATATGGGGATAAATACTAAAACATGAAAACTGAATCAGAGGAGAGAACTTTTTTGTCCTTTTTAAAAATTTTTATTTTTCATTTAAAGTAGCACATCTAGTTTGACCACAAAAAAAATTAGATAGATTGAGCATTTTCTATGCAACGTGATATTGATATTGACTGAACAGACAAAGTCTGGTATTGGGTGAACTCACTACACATTACACTATTACTGCAGCACAGATTTGAAGTTATACAGTATATGAAATTGCTATTAGAACTTTACAAGATACAAGCAGTATAACAAAGTTTTCTGCTTTGCAAAGTATTTTTAAATAAAAAGTTCCTTGTAACTAGAGGAAAAATACAAGTATCAACAAAATTAGTTTCAGCAAGGGGAAGTCTCAATTCTTACATCTCATTTCACTGTATAATTCCAAAGCAGAAATCTGTTTATGTGTAATAGGCCACTGATAATAAATTTAGTCTTAAAGCAACTACATTTAATAAGATGCTCTTAAAAACAAGCTTGCATGAAAAAACACATCAAAAGAATGCATTCCTTGTATTTAATCCTTTTTCCTAAAAAGGACTACATTCTTATTTCAAATGATACTTTGGGACACCCTTGTTCAATCAGAAATACACTGTATTTTTCTGAAAATATACCAGCATAAGAGAAATCATAGAATCAAGTCAGACAAATTCCTGTGTTGTTTTAGGAGCTAAATTCTCTAAATGTGAGTCATGTCAGAATATCTACTAGAGTTGACAGAAAATATTCTGCATCCTTTCACAAGAAATGAAGAGGTACTCATTATTGTGTGACTACTCCCTATTTCAGTACAACAGAATTCAGTGGTGAAGTGCTCTTGATGAAAAGGTAAACAGACTTTCCCACACTACTAGCCTGAGGAGTACATACACCATCACAACATTTAAAACAGAAGTTCCAACAATTTATTAAACCTTTCTAGCTTTCATTTTGCTCACCCAGCAGACCATGGCGAAGAATCTCCAGTCTGGTTCTGTGATGCAAAATGTGTGTTAGGTGTATGTGGACTTCCTACCAGGATAGTATTTTGCGCTGAAGGTCTCTGAGGTGTACCGATAACCTACAGCAAAGACAAAATAATTGTATTCCTAAGCAACACAATTGAAATGATGTGTTATCCAAACACTAGTACTTTCTCTACATACTTCTCTTAGATGCATCTAATTTATGCATGCTACCATAAAAAACTTCAGATTATGGTTAATATAGCTAGAGAACTCCCTAAGTTATGAGTATTTATATTTTAACCTCCTTAAGTGAGGTTTTCATGCTTGCTGATTTCTTAACACTATTCAACACTAACTTAGACAAGATCAAAACACACACACTCTCCCTCCAAGGAAACTGGGGGAAAAAATGGAGGAAAAAGCTCCCCAACCCTACCAAATTATGTATAAGAATGCTGCAGTAAATTACAGGTAAAATATGAACATAAGCAAGTCTGAAAATCAGTAAAACCAGAGAGAAAATGCAGCACTGTTGCAAGAACCCTCTCTCCTGGCGTCAGCCTCTATCACTAGAGTCAAAACTACCACGTTAGAGGTGAGAAAGAAGGGCAAACCTTCCTCACCACTGACTGTCATTAAATTAGGCAAAACCATTCCATTGCAAATATGTTAAGAGCACATACTTGGCTAATCACAGCCTTCCAGCCTCCAGGTGAACAGTCCTGAAGTAATAATACATACCCTAGCACACAGAGCTGTGCCCTCCTACCTCTAAAGCTAGTTGAAACAAAACACCCACTTTGCAGGTGATGTTTTTTATCTCTGAGTTGTTATAAATCTAACTTTCTAGAAAATATGGATTTAGGGGGAAAAAAATCATACCCTACAGACTACTGTTTTGTAGGAAGATATGCCTATTTTTTTGGGGTGCACTTACCTCCCAGTGGAAACAGCCAGTTGAATCCCTGACATCAGGTAAATGAAGAAAACATCAAACAAACCTAAACTCATAACCAACCACAAGCTTGCCATACTTTCCTGCAGCTACATTCTGTCTGAGCAGCAAAACTTAATTTTTCTTCTTTGGGCCAGCTTCAATAGTTTAGCCTCAGCAAGAGTAAAATACGAAAACTGAAAATTAAACATTTCATGTGTGAAAGTTACATATACAGTGCCAAAGGTAGTCTAGTGACTCTTAGATGTCTGTGATTTCAGCTGCCTAGAATAGACATTTTTTCCCCAATACTGTCTCTTTATATTACGCCACCTCTCTGAGCAGTTAACATATAAATTTGTTACATCCACTTCTGAAAGCTCAGATATCTTAGGTACTACTTTCCAGCAGCTTTGTACCATACTTGAAATGTTTCTGTCTCCTATGAAAAGCCAAGTAATCTTCTCTACTGCATTTCATAAACAAAACTTCCGGTTGTGGGAAACGGACTGAGGGTGGGGAATGGTGGCACAGGACACATGTGAACCTGCTCACTTTCTTCCCATGGAAAAAAATACTGTCAGTTCTGATACCAATTGATCTGGCTCACCATACGTCTCCAGAGAGTGTGAAAACCACCCGTGTGCTATTCAAGTAAGCAGACTATGTGGAGAACTGAAGAAAGCTGTTAGCTCGTTTCTGTTCCCTAGGATGCATTGACAGAAGACTGCAAGAGATGATTTAACACCTTGCTTGCAGAGTCTCGCTCTCTAATTCCCCAGCTTACGAATTCCATGAGCAGCCCCACCATGGTAGCACATCTAGAATTTGTATCACTCTGCAGTAAGATGAAAGCCAAACCAGTACAGCAGCAGAAGGGTGAGGAGGAGAGGAACTGCAGCTGGAGAAAAAAACAACCATTTGACAGCAGCAAACCCTGGACCTCTACTGCACTCAGGAGTGTCCTGAAATACTCAATACTACAAAGGAAGAAATAAAGTGTGCACAAATTCACAGGCTCATTTCTAGAGTTTGACAGCGAAGTTTCGTTAACACATTCAAAACCTGCTCTGCATTCCCATTCTAACTCACAAAAATATGCAAACTAGCCAGAATTATATGCCTTAATGTACCACTAATCAAGGAAGACCACAGTTTCAGTGGAGTTTCAGAATCTTCTAAGGAATTACTTCACTTTACTGGCTCCTTAATAGAAATGTTGATGCCCCTAACTTTTACTGCGAAGTTTGTAAACGACTTTGAATGAAAAGAGATGAACATTATCAAGTCACTGGGAACATCCTAAATTGAAATCTTCTACATAGAATTAGAGGATGGTTCTAGAGAAAACTAGAGGGATGGGGAAGTGAGAAGCAAAAACAGGAAAATAAGTACCTGGTGTTTCTCTTAAGTTTCATGATTTCAAAAGAGAACAAGATTACGGTTTAGCTCCTTAACAAGATGTGAACAGGAAAAACAGCATGACAGCCCAGACACTCCACTATATGCAACAGAAAAAACTTATATGTGGACTGTATTAAGAAAAACAAATCAGACTACCAGAACGAAGAACAAACTCAAAAACCTAAGTACTTTAAATATTAAAAACCCGCTTTTACCACTCAAAAATTCAAAAATTGAACAGGGTCACAAGCCAACTCCTCAACTCTGCTTCCCAAAACATTTTTCATATTCACAGAAAATTTATCTCCGCTTAATTTTCAGAGCTCTAGAGATAATTTTATTTATAGTTCTTGCTATCCCCTTCAGAACTGTTAAGTCAACAGATATTCATCCAAAATTTCTCTCTCTGTATATACACAAACCCACCATCTCCTTTAATGGCATACAACCAAGCATACTGATAACAGCTTATATGGGCCCATTCATTCACAAAAAAAAAATTAATGCTAATATTCAGAGAAAGACAAAGTGCTGAAAAAATATGACTGCAAATGAAAGTTTCCTGCAGTAGTCACACCAACAAAACCACCAATAAGAGCAGCTATTATTTTGCACTGGTATTTTTTAAAGTAAAGCTACCATGTGAAATTAATCATAGATAATATAGCAGAGAACTTGTCAATTTAAATTTGTGATGGAAGACACACATATATATATATATAAATAAAAACATGCACTGTTGAAAATTTTTAAAAAGCATCAGGTGCTTTGTAATTCCTTTGCTATCCCCTGGTTTTGATACTTATGCTACCTGAAAGAACAATTCGGTTTCAACATTTAACTCAAGTATGTACAGTCTCACAATAATGCCCAGAAAGGACAACCATTGTGCCAGTATGGACTATTATCTATAAATAAGACTCTTCTCCTACTGCTGATTAATGATTTGAAAGGAAAATAATGCCTAACTACTCTGAGTTTGTTTGTTTTTTTTTTTTAATTTATTGATAAAACACCTCCTACTGAAAGAGCAACCTCATTCATTTAAACTCACTTCCAAGTGGCTACAAGAAGTAGTTAAGTCACCACCACTGCCGGAAATACAGCACAATGAATGATCTGCACTACATTTGTACAGGTGAAGGGGTACAGTTTATATATTCAGGTAGCCTCAACTATAAAACTCTCCTTAGAGCCAGCTTAAGAGATGGGAAAAGTAGTTAGGAAACTGCTTTCCTATCAAGAAGAAATCCAAATATAAGATATTCTAGTTCAGATGTTGACATGTTACAGTTGCTTTCCAGAAGATTGAGACCAATTCCACTCAGATCACCAAATTTTAATTTTGATTACTGCAAGAATTAGTATAACCTATGTATTATCTTTGAAACGTCTAATTTCATATATCTCACACAAAGCGCAAAGTAAGTATTTCAGCAAAAGAATATTTATATAAAGCACTAAAATATAGTTCTGTTTTCCATTTTGTTCCACCTTAATCAAATCTCCATAAAAATGTGTTTATGGACTTCATTTACATTTCCCTATGCCAGATATCAAAGCAGAATCTGAAAGCGGCACTGATTTTAAATGGCAAGACTAAGAAAAGATAAAGCCACCGGAATAGTGAGGTAACTTCATGTTGATTTGAGAGTCATCTTTGAATTTCTTTATGCAATCCACATTTTTTTAACATAAGTCTATTAAAATTAGAAACAAATTTAGATTAGCTGCCCATGATGAGTGATACAAACTACCAGGCTACGTCAGATTTGTAGTAGGTGTAAACAATAGCACAAGCAATAAAAAGAATTTTAAAAATTAAAAAATAAAATAATATATTAAAAAAAAAAGAAAAAAAGAAAAAACAAAAAGACCCCCACAAAGTCTCCTTACCACTTGTTGTGCAATGTTGACATTAGACTGTCCGAATGTTTTTGGCAGGAGCTGTTTTCCAATCGTATTTAGTGTAGAAGGATGAACAGACAATAGAGAAACAACCCCTAAAACAAATACAAGTAGAAAGCTTCAGGTCAGCACATTGTATTACTTCAGCAAATAGTTTTATCTGTACTACCAATGCATATTAATGGAAACTAGCCCTGAAACACACAGCTTCAATATAAATGTAGCATTTATACATTTGAAACAAAAAAAGAAATCAGGATTCACAGTAGGTTCTCTCAAACTTTCTTCTATGTAACCTGTTGGGATTTAGGATTCTTCCTTTTGTTTTTCTTATCTTAGAGAATTTTTGCCCATAAGTTTCTAAGATACCATAACGACTGGGTACCTAAGAAAGACAAAAGAAAGCTGCTCGGGAAAAGGTGTGACTAGCTACTCCCTTATCGGAGATTCCCTCTCACAGGGGGCAGAGATATCACAAGAGCTGAGCTGAGAAGAGGGGCTGGGGGAACTGCTCACGCTCTTTGCTGCTCGGCATTCAGAGCGGAGAGAAGCTGCAGTCACTCCGGGGAAGATTCGTCAGCACTGCGAGTTTCTGGCTCCTGCTGCCTGCTTCTACCGGGAGTAGAGCTCTGCTCGTAAGAGTGGCTGTGGCACTGGGACCTATTTACCACCCTGTTTCACTGAACAAAGGACCCTTTACCATCTGCTCCAGTGCTCAGGGGAAAGAAAAACCTGGAATCCCTGAGCCCCCTTCCCCCTCCAGGGAGCCAGCCTCTGCCAGCCGTGGTTCAGGAGCCGGGCTGCCCTGCCCAGCCCTGCCACACCTCTGCTACAGCTTCGGGGGTTTTGCTACACTGCAGCCTTTTCACTCCCTGCCCTGCGAGGATGCCAGGTGAACAGCTGCGAGTCCCTGACACATCTCATCTGTCACTCCGGGAATTTGCTCGTCCCTGCCACCAGTCTTGCTGCTTCCAAGGCTTCTGCTACAGCTCCTGGTGCTATCCAGAGGGGGGACCGGGACCAGCAGAGCTGGGGGTTCATGGAGGAAGCCCCGTCTCCATCCCTTCCTGCTGGGTGTGTCCTTCACCGTGTGGGGACAGCCGGCCGAGACTCGCGCCACAGCGCCCCCCACAGCCACGGGGAGTCACCGCACCTGCCCTGCCTGGCCGGGAGCCACAGCGCCCCTACCGGCGGTGACTGGAACTGCACCAAAGGGGAATTGCCAGCAGAGCGGGAAGAGACTGTTCATGGGGTATTTTCTGTTCTTGTTTGTTGAGATTACTGTTGTTGTCTGCCTTGATATATAGATATATATATATATATATGTGTATATATATATATACTAGTAAAGAACTGCTATTCCTTTTCTCATATCATTGCCTGAAAGCCCGTTAATTTCAGAATTATAGTAATTCAGAGGGAAGGGAGGCTCCTGCCTTGCTTAGCAGACACCTGTAATTTCAAACCAGGACATAACCTTACAGATCAGTGATTTAATATGAGTATGTTTTAATTCCTTGTATTTCAATTTTTCTCTTAAGTAAGAGTAACAGAGGCGACCAGCATTTGACAAAAAGCATAATCCTCTCTTCTTCCACCCTTATCTTTTGTGGCTATTGAAATCTTTTTCAGTACCACCTGACAAACATGTCCAATGCCATAGGATATGGCATAGCCTTTTGAGACATGCTGATCTGCAGGAGATAAAATTTGGCTGGAACAGGCCTTTCTAACAGAATGGTCCCAACTTTCCTCTAAGTGTCCCCTCCCAGCCGGGAGATGCAATAAGTAAGCATTTTTACAAGGGTTGTATCAGGAGGGCCCTAACTGGTCCTTGATGCCTATCATCCCTCTTTACACATTCAGGAAGTCTACAGGAAGTTGAGGATAATTCAAATCCTGTTTAAGCCCTTGCTTTCCAGAAGGCTTGTATTTCCCAGCTGCTATTACTACATCATGTCAAAGTGATAGCTTCACATAAGAATCTACTCTCAGTAATCAATCTATTCCCAAACAGGATGCAACAGCATGTCCCTCTTTCATTATTAACCAGCTTCCCAGCACTCTTTCAGAAAGTCAGCAGCTATCCAGTTGGTAATGTAAGTCGGTTATGTCTTCCTGTCCCTTCAAGTACCACTCATCACTATCATGACCTGAATTGTGTGTTTGTACTTCCTCTCTGCAGAATACAATAAATCAATATAAACCACCCTGGCTAGCAGTGCTTGTGTAGCTTCGTCTTGGCTTCCTGGAGGTCAACACGTCTTTTTTTTCACACTTCTCCTCATTGCTTTAAAAAAACCAGTGCAATCTGAAGACTGTATTTCCAGTACAAAACAGGAGTTGTAACTGCTTTCCAAGGTTAAGACACCTCATCTATTTGATCATCTTCTCAGAACCATAGAATATTCTGAGTTGGAAGGGACTCACAAGGATGATAAATTCCAACTCTTGAGTGAATGGCCCATACAGGGATCAAACCTGCAACCTTAGCATTACGAGCACCATGCTTTAACCAACCTTCCCTCACCTCTGATGGTCCTTGTTGCCCGTACTTTCTAGTCCTACTGCCCTTTCTTTTGCAGATGACAGGCGTCCGTATTTATGACCAAGGAAAGCCATATGTTATTTGTAACTATATAGCTCATTTTCTATTTTACTCCTAGTTCCTTTCCAAGTAATTCTCAAAATTCAATGTGCTCGTTTCCCCACCAAACACTGACACCACATTTTCATTAATATAACCTACAATGACTTCAAGATCTTTCTTGGGTGCTAACAGCTCACTTGGGAAACTCATTGTACCAAGTTCAGTTTTCACCAATTATTAACCCATGGGAGGACCATCCCATTCTATCACACCTTACTTTAACAGGCTGATTAAAGACCTTGATAATCAATTTTTTTTTATTATTTTTAAGAAATCCAAGGACATCACTCTGATTAGATAATCCTTATCCACATGGTTATTGACTTTTTTAAAGCATGACTTTGAAAAGACATAACTGCAGACCCTCCCTTTTCCCCTCCCTCTAGAAAAGCCTTATTGAAGGCAAATTATCACATCTGTCCACACATGTACTGCTTCTCCATTATGCGCTCATCTGAGCTGCCTAACAGAAGTCGGATTTACTCATCTGCAGTTATCTGAGCCCTTCAGAAATTGGTGAGGGTTATGTGGCTCTCTCTCCTTCTGGTACTATATCAATTATACACATACTGAGTTACAAGGATAGAAGTGCCATTGCTACCTCCTTTAAGAATTCAAAGGTTTTCTGACAATGCGTGCTACCCATTCACATTATTAATTTTTTCGTAAGACAACTTCCAAATATTACTTCAGTAGGACAACTTCATAAAGAACAGTATTGCCATGAGACCTTCTACTCTTCAGATGCACTCAAGAGACTTAATTATTCTTGTATGTTTAAAAATCAAGTAATTCTTTATGCTATCATAAAAATTTTATGCAGTCAAGAAAGACAAAAATGTTGCGACAATGTAAGTTGACACAAGTGCAGAGGTTGGGGTCAGTGGTTAGGAAGTAGATGCTCAGGAAAGCACCAGGGGGTCTGGGCAGACAATACGCTGTGTATGAACCAGAGGTGTTCCCCAACGCTACAAAGACTTAACCACAACCTGGGCTGCATTTGGAAGAGTACAGCAGCAAGTGATTATCCCCTTTTCTTTCAGCACTCCTTACACCCTCCCTGGATGACTCTGTTCAGTTTTGGGGCCCACAGTGCAAGAGAAGCATTAGCAAACAAGAAGAGAGTGCAGCAGGAAGACACCAGTGTGGCTCGGGTACTGGAGCATATCCTGCACAAGGAGAAGCTCAGGGAGCTTGGTGCATGCAGCTTTTGGAAGAGAAGGTTAAGGTGGAGCAATGGGTGTTAATTGCAGAAATCTAATCACTACCTTCAACTATTAAATGGAAGTTATAGAGATGACAGAGGACACAACAAAAGGAAAAGAGGGAACGGTCACAAGTTGTTGCACAGCAAATTCCAACCATGGAAAAATGCCAAAGGCAGTGCATGACAACGGGCTGCATAGGAGGTTCCTTGGTGATACACAGCAGAATTTGAGAACTGAAGGCCCTGTGCATAAAAGCTGACCCTGGTTTGAAGCTAAAGTTTATTAGATGGCCTCCAGCCTCCTGTTATTTAATAATTTAATTTTCTGAACAGAAATAGCCATCTTGCAACTAAAACATCCATGTGGAGGGAAGAGCACTATGCTTCTTTAAATTTTTAAATTACAGTAACATTTCCTGTGGTGCTGTGCCTGAGTTAATTCATGCAACTGAAACAACCTGGCTCAATACAGAAACTACAAGGTTCATCTTTCTGTACAGCACAAACTGATTGGCAAGGAAACAAACCTAAGCGAAGAAACAGTAACACAAGCTTCACAGTTCAAAGCAAAGTCAAAGTCAACTTATTAAAGCTATCATACAAAATACAAAAGAATGTAACTGCTCAATTAAACAGAAAAAAATTTTTTAAAAAGGATATTTTCAATGTCTCTGTCCAAGTGCATTCTATTTTCTCATCTGCGTCGCGTAAACATTTTTCTCATACTCATCCGCATTTTCAGAGGCTCATAATACATGGGGGGGGGTTTGTTTCCAAGAACAAGCAGAAGTAATTTTATCAACTTAGATTTGTAAGTGACCGACAGCTCAGTTTCTCAAACGAATCTTATTACTAATTTCTTAATTACTGTTACTCAGCAATCACTGCAATCCCAATAATCCTGTACTTTCCGGACAACATACAGTGTACATCATAGCATGTAAAAATTAAAAACACAAGTTTGCAAACAGTTTTGCTGGCATCAACTCTTCTTTCTTTTCAAAACAAATTATTAATACTGCTAGTTCTGATACATGTTTTCCCCCCCCCCAAAGACTTTGAGAACTACAGGAAAATGCCATGTAAAGCAGAAAAAACAATGTATACAGACGGATATAACTACTACTACTACTTACATTCTCAGTATCCCAAATATTTGGAAAACTACTTTTAGTAACTTATAAGCAATCATTAAACCTAAAAGGAAGTAGAACTTCATCAGTATGATGGTTCCAGAATACCTCCAAATAAAAGATAATGATGCAGATGGAATCGAGTAACAGCATAAAAAACTTACATATCAAAAGAAGCAGCACTCTTTAACAAAACCCATTTTTTATCTGTCTACAAACAATTAAGTGCTCTCTTTGGTTACAGGTTAACTGGACCTTTGGTTGCATATGAAAACAAACTGAAGAGTTTTACCAAAACGAAAGAATCCCTTGCAGAATTTTGGCAGCTTTAAGGACTAGTGATAATTACGAACATTTTAAATAACTTAAGATGACACAGAAAAAAGACACAGTACATCTAAAATCAAAGAAACCAGTGCCCTCTGCAGACAGTGAGGTAAATCTTCTGAAGAGCCGACTGCTACAGTTCTTGAAACAATAGTGTCTTTGAATTTAGTGTTCAGGTTAGTGGCTGAGGTACCCCTTGCCTCAGAAGCAGAAATCCCATTCAATCTAGATGTTGTACCATTTTCTGAACTAACCTGCCTTTATGCTTTCTTTACTTGTGAAAAAGAAAGCATTTAACAGAAAAGCAACTGAGTTCCCTCATAATTCAGTCTCTAACAAGCTTAAGTTTTGTCAGATGATAGAGGTGATGATTATATCCTGGGAGCTGATTCCTCATACGTCTCTCCTGTGATGTTGCAGTTGTTAATGTCTCTGTCACAAATATCACAGATGTTTTATGTTATTTTATTAGTTAGTTATATGCTAATTTTCAGAAAACACTGAATTACTTTTGAGGGTATCTGTGTGACAACACATATGATTGTCTCCAGCTGTGTGCCAACTCAAGTAAAAGCACCTCTATGTACTGAACAAGTCACATCATCGTCTTAAGACAACAAACATGCTTATACAGCAATTCTGAGCTTTTGTACAGACACCCATCTCCCCCAGTGTGTAGTACTCATTAATTGTTTGCATCAAACTCAGACTTCTATGTGATTCATCCCATCCTTAGATATGACTAGTAATAGCTCAGCTATTACGAATCAGTTTTCTAAGTCTGTGTTGAAATAAACTGGGACCTACTTTTAGACTTTCCAAAATACCATTGCTACTTCCAGCAACAGTTTTATTTCCTTAGCTTGACTTTAGACAATAATAATTGGATTTACCTCAGATGCAGTAATATATGTGCATTTTATAACCAGTTTCAAGCGTGTATCTGTTTGCAAAAGCATAACTTATGGGCTCTAAAATTGATCTCTAGTTCTATTCCAGAGGAACAATTCCAGTCACTGTTAAAAATCAGGGAGCATGAATTTGGCAAGTAAAAGAAACATTAACATTACACTGCAAGTTTCTTGTCATATAAATAAAAAGAACAAAACAATCTTATAGTTAGGCAGTGTTGAAATATGAGTCTAAACACACCTTAAAATGTTACATATTTGACTTCGATTTTTTCAATTACTGAATCTGAAACATAAATATAATTAGCCTATAAAATGTGAAACCTTGTTTTAAAGTGCAAGTGGTGAAAGGAGCTAGAGACATACTTTACAAGGATTTTCTGGTTACACACCAATAATGCCACCTACTGGCGTAAGAGAAGATCCAACTTTTCTTTCTGAATAATTTTTAAACTAAGAGCTTTTATTTCAATACAATATTAATACCACTGGTTACCTTTCCCCTCACACCCATCTGAAGCAAATACTTTCTTTCATCCAAATTTCTCCACAAGTGAGGGGCAGGATTAGAACTGAATAGTGTTCTATTTAATACTTAATTATCAACACTAATCTCAATATGGCAAGGACCAGAATCTGGCAGTTTTCTTCAAAATGTAACCTCCAAGAACAGCAGAATTTCTCAGTTTCTAAAATTCATTGCCAAATACCAATAGAAAACACAAACTCATGAGGAAGTTTTACTAGTTCAGTCCCTATTAAAAATTCTTTCTATCCTTCCAAACCATATGTATTTGCTAACTCTCAAAATGAATTCGCCAGTTGAAAAATCACCTTTTTGGTTACCAAGTAAAACAAACCTTTCACAGTCATACTGTTTTTTCAGGGCTATATGAAGTGTTAAGCTCCAGTAATGGAAATACACGGGGGTATCAGAAAACACAGGCAAATTTACAGGTAACCTTTTCTGGAGGTTGCAAAAGCAGTGGAAGAAACAAAAGTTGCCATCTCATTTCTACCACATATAGGTTGATACCTCTTATTTCACCCTAGAGATGGTTTTGAACAAATAAATTGTTAGAGCATTTTCTAGAACGGTATTTTATGTGCATGACTAATTTATTCAAAATTGCATGCATTACTCAGTGTAAACAGAACTTTGTGGGGTTGTTGTTTGGGTTTTTGGGGCTTGTTGTGTTTTTGTATTGGGTTTTTTTGCATACTGTTTTCTCCTCTTAAAACAAATAAAGTCAGTTTCTGCTTTAAAACAAAAATCCTAGTCTGGAGTTCATGGCTGAGACCAGTCTCTTCAAAATGAGCTACTGGAAACATGTCCCCATTTGCTGAAGTAAAAAGGTTGTCTACACTGGTAACCTCTTTCTAACAGTGGATATTAATGAACAGTCAGGGAATGAATGTATGGGTAGGACTTGCATACAGAGATTATTCTCTAACATACCCTCTCTCTCTCAGATTCTAAAATTTTATGACTTTATGTGCAAGAGGTTGTTCAGCATAACTGTTCAGCAAGATGGTGATGTCCCCTCTTCATTATTCATCTAAGAAACGATAGCAACATACCCTACCACCAAAACTCAAGTCTGAAAAGAACCTATTCAGTTACCATATTTCTGCCAGTGCAGATTCAAAATTTACAGAAGCTCATTCACAGCCTATTCTGAAACCATTGCAACAAAGCTGTTCAGGCTGTGAGAATTTTTGCACCATAATCTGTTTTGGCCAGAAAAGTCAACCTTTGCTTATCTTTCATAGTTGACTCATTTACCTACCACTTAGTCACATACATACCTTATAGACTGCTGACGAGGATGTTACAGAACCATTTCAGTAACAATATTCTGCTCTTTGTCTTTAATCCTGTTTTTGCAAGCAGGTCCTTATGACCCAGCACACAAGTAATTTTTTGTCCTCTACCATCCCCCTAAAACCTTTATTTCTCTGGCAGCTGAACTCCTCCTCCTTTCACATCTGGCTAGCAACAAGTAGAAACTGAAGCATGTAATAGACTTCTTGTCGAATTTTCATTCTTAATTCACGGAGTCTCAAAGTTGAACTTTTCCAAAGCTATGATGGAATGCACCCTCTGGTATAACTAATCCAATGACCTTGAGTGCCGTAGGAGCATAAGGAGAATGAACTTCAAAAAGTAGCCAGGCTCCGGCATTCTCCCTCAAGAGCCTGCCCAATTACTGTTGTCAAGGGCAGCAGATGGGGCTGAACAAACCACTCATCTGACACAGTAGGGAGATTTGATCCCATAACCAGTATCAATCATGCAATGTACTCTCAATCTCTTCTTGGAACTGACTCGAGACTTCCAGAAAAGACTCCTTCCTTTTAAGAAATACAAATCCAAAGGGGAAGAAAAAACGAAAGAAAAAACCCAAATGAAACCACCAAGACATTCTAATGATGACCACCAGAGAAGAACATGAAGAATTTTTTCCTAACCACCTTCAACTCACCCTAAAAAATTGTGCCAGATACACTTCTGCTACCCTATGGAAAGCTTATTCCATGATTGCTCTGGACTGAATCCTCTCTATTGTGAAATTACGAGAAATTTTGCACAGATTTAAAAAAAAAGATGAGGACAGTACTTTGTTGATATAATGGCATGCAATACAGACAGCTATTTTTAGAGAGAGCATAGTACTTGTGTATAGTTGTCAATGTCAACGTTTAAAGACTGCATAAACCCCCCTAAAATGATAAAAAGCGGCAAAGGAAAAAGGTACTATTTTAGTGAATAAATTCTCATACAAATCTGAGTACTTTAGTGACAAAATATTTGCAACTTTAAGATCTGATTAAGACTACAGAGTCTGCACATAAAAGACGGACAAGCTAGAGACAAAATCCATGAACTGATCAAGCCAAGAAAAATAGTTGTTTCTTCTCAATATTAAGAATTAGTTACTACTAATTTCACAGAATTCCCCTAAAAGCAATGAGGTGCAGAATTGACTGAGGATAGTTCAGTTTGCTGTGTTATACATTGAGAGTAGAGCTCGACTCTCAAACTGGAAAAGGTGCAGGCCTATAATAAACTATTTAATAACTTGAATTTATTTACAAAATTCTATAAGCAATAAAATACCCTCCAATTTGACCAGTTCTACTTAAAGAGCTATGTAATAATGGAAGAGTCATATTTCCAATTCTTGCTGTCTAGACTGCACTGTTTTGACTAGCTCTCCACTGACTGTTACAGGGTCTAGACACAGACGCCTATGTGGGTGTAAAATGTACCTTCCTAAAGTATCTGCCCTGAATAAAACATCAGTTTTACTGCCCACAGGGTTAGGACATATGGTACAGCTGTTAAGGATCAGGTTTTATACCTGCACACTTCTTTAGCTACTAAAGGAGTTCACCTGAATCTGAGAGTACTGGAGTATTCCAACAATGTTTAAAGCCAGTAGATTAGTCAACAGTAAGGTTTACAGACAGTAAGTAGATGACTATCCTAATATAAATTTCACCCTACTTCATACAGCCTGCCAAAGGACACCATCTGTCACACACAAGAATAAGGCAGACTGTCATTACTTGGAAGCAACAACAAAGGAAATGGCCATTTCACCAAAATATATTGTGAGATGCCTATGAACCAATATGATGTTGCATAGAAAAGTTACTTATGTCTCCATATAAAAATGACTGACACTTCACTTGGGAGTCACACATACTGTTTTGGTCACTTATATTCGAGAAAGTTGATAAAGTCAATCAGGCTCAAAGAATGACAATAAGGAAAAGACAGAGGACAAAGAGCTCATCTGATGAGCAATCTAGGAAACAGTGGCTAGGTGGTCTGTCAAACTGGTAGACTGTTAAGATACTCAGTTGTTATTTATAAGCGTAGGTAAATATACCGGAGAAAATTATTAACCTGATAAACAATTGTCACCAGCAGAATGCATAACTGACAAGAATATACTTTACTGGAATTAGAGAAGAGTTCTACAGTCTCACTATGGAAAAAGCCCTCCCATAAGAATACACAAAATGTAGTCTTCAAATGTAGCATAATCAGTTTACAGAAGAAGTTATATGACATAGCTGTCCAGAACTGCAGGCGGCTGGAACTCACTGTCACTTCTGTTTTTTGCCCCAAATATGCCAATTGTGAAAGTGCAGCTCCTAACTCCCCAAATGTTTAGGTACTCTCAGTTTTTGGGCTCATGTATCAAATTCAAGTTCAAATTTATATCCTGTGTTTTATTAAATTGCGTAACAACATTACATTATCATACATGCACAGGCACCATCCACAAGTCCAAAACAGTTCTGTTCACAATATATTTTGAGATAAGCTTGCAGCAGAGTGGATGCACTGTCATAAAAACTGTCATAACCCATTTTAAACTTCTACCTCTTGCTTTTTTTTTTTCCATTTGCTAAAACATAGTGCTCCCCCTCCCCCCAAAAAGTAACACAATAGCATAGTTTGAGGGAGGCTGCAACAACTTTTCAGTTGTTTCAGAACATCCTGGTCTTTATACTTAAACACAAGCTACACTAAGGAGATCACACATGGGATGACAAACCACCACTGAACTGCACCTGTAGTTTTAAGACAATTGTAAACCACAGCAAATCTAAAGTTTGCTTACTGGTCATGTAACTTAAGAAAAACTTTACAAAAACAATACCAAGTAGGCAGTTTAAAGCCAGTAATATGCATAACAACTAAAAATCGAGAAATGGAGAGTCTTACTAAGAATTGTGTTCTTACCTTTTCCAGGACTTAGGTTTTGGTCTATAAACACCTTAAGCTCTCCATTGGCTTCAATTAGTCCAGCCTGTAAAAGAAAGCAACTTTTATTAAATTTACAAACACAGACAGCCTTTTATTGTTAAAGATGAAAGGTATCTTACCAGAAGCCTCTTCTGCTACCACTCTCATTTTGTCACAAATCTGCCACTATATACTGTTTGGAGTACAGTACTTGTCAAATTTTAACATCTTGATTTTACAAACACCCTATTCTTAAAAACCAAGCAGAAAACCAGTTTACACCTACTTTACTATTTGTGTCCTAAGCTCTTACAGGGTGTATGCACTGTTTTAACAGACAGCTGAACGCCCTTCTACTCTGAACCACTGACACCCGCAACTACACCTTTCCTCTCTATAGACACTACTCACCTAATACATAAGGTAAAAACAATATAGCAAAACCAGTACAGGGAGTGGAGAGTACCTTCGGCCATTTCAATCAGGAAAAATATCATTAATAAGAAATATCTTGAGCTTTTCAATTATTATTTTTTTAAAGATCAGAATACAAACCTCTTAAGTGAAAAATGCTATAGGGTGACATACAGGTTTAGAAAGTCATCACCACCCTTCGAGAAAGATCACGGTAGTGATTACTGTTCAAAATACTATTAATTTTTGAATAGAGAACAGGGTACAGTAATTTCTTTGTATCTGCAGATGAAACAGTTCTGAAAAAAAATTAATGACCAGAGGACACACTGTTTCCATGTAGAAACAACAGCAAGAAAGTCAACACCTGTACTTAACCACAGTGTAACATGTGTTGTTTCAGACGCTGAAAAGTCCTTAGCTGCTTTTTGCACACAGCAGGTACGTGCAGACTACTGACAACCCTGAGCAAGAATCAAGTGCTTTGCTGTCAGTCAGCAAAAAAAAAGAGCTCCTCCCTTAGAAGTCTACCTGAAGAGCCCTACATGCGATCTGCCAGAAGTTTGGGAAAAGAAGGAAGCCACTAGATGATGCTGTGGAGCCATTAGTATCCAGGTGTATCAGACCAAACTTTCTCTCCTCAGTGAACGGGGGGAAAGATGGGGGAGAGAAGATGACAGAGCATTGGGGACAGGCTGGAATTCCACAAAAGACAAATTTTGCTCAGGCAGGCATAAAAAGCAGTGGCCTGTAACAGCATGGTAGCAATGAAGACCTGGACGCACAAAGAAAACGTAAGTGAGCAGACAGTAGCAGTGATGGATAGAATGAAGAACCTGCAGCAGTTCTGTCCTCCATTCCCCCCACCCCCCAAAAAGTAACACATTAACATAGTTTTAGGGAGGCTGCAACAACTTTTCAGTTGTTTCAGAACACTGCCTGTCGTCCTTCTTGCCCACAGTAGGGATTTCAAAGATCCACTCGAACAAATGACAGTTTTACCACCCTATTCCCAGGCACCAGAACTCTTTATAAGCCTAACTCTTTATCACACTGAACTACATAATTCAGAAAGGCAACAGACTACATCACACACTTCCAAAGGAAAATATGACACCAGTATTGTGTACAAAGATGTTATTAGAGCTACACTATGGCAATATGTCATTTCAGAACACTGGAACCCCATGGAAAACATGAAGAAGAATTTTTGGGTAAGTGTTATCTTATACTCCCATTCTACCTAAATTTCACAATAGAAGTGTTAAACCAAGCAGGAAGTACAGTCTCATTGTCATCATTTCTTCAGATGCAGTATTTGAGTTTGTATTTCACAGCAGAAAGAGGCTTGTACTCAGGACACCTGCAAATTCTCTTTTACATGAGAATAAAAAAAAATTATAAATGAGACTGGAAAAGCATTTAATATATTGCGGTTTTGATCAGAAAACCACCAAGAAAATGGCTATTTAAAACTGTTAAGTCCTTCTTTTAAGCACATGAATTTAATAATTTTGAATTATTAAATCCATTCATTGGTTTAATATGCAGAAGTAAACCTGCACCGAGTTCACGCCAGTTAGGGTGATATTCCAAAATCAAATATTTAAGCTGTGATATTCAGCAAATTCAAGTATTAATGCAAATCACTATTTCAGTAATTAGAAAAATTAGGCAATTCAGTAATCAATTGCTTGTTGCTCCCTTCCATTTTCTATTTTTTAAAAATTAGAATGTCTTCAGTAGAATCTCTTCTATTCATTTTAAGTACTCAACCAATCAATATCACAGTATCAAATAATCTGAAAAGCTTCAGGTTTTCTTCTGCATAATTAAAACACACAGCAAAAAAATATTACCCAAAACAATGTGCAACTCCAAAACCCATAATTTAATCTAGCCTTACAAAGGCTCAGGTTAATGCTACATGCCCTGCACCTTGCTTTTGTGTGACTGAAATTACGCAAGTCACTGAAAAACTAGAGAACATTAGGGGAACACACCGCATTTAATCAATAAAAGAAAACAATTTGGGAAAAATCAGAGAATAGCAATCACCAAATAACAAGAAGAATCCCCTCAGGGACAAAAATACTAATGAATAGTATAGAAGTTACAGTTCCATCACCTTTCTACCAGCGTCTTATTAAAGGTTCACCTCTAGCAGTTAAAATGGCATCTAAATATTCAACTCATTTGTAAGTATATGCCCAGAAAGACTCCAAGAAAGCTATTTGGAAAGAATACTGTGAATCCCACAGCAAAAGAGCACCCCCAGCTGCTATTATTCATAGTGAAAACTGATTTCTAGTGAAAATTCTGTTATTCCAGCCCCACTATGCTCTTCACACTTCCGGATACACCTTTAATTCTAAGGTTAGCAAAACTTATCACTGGTTGAAGAGACAAGTTTTGGAGAAAGAAAACTGAAAAGCAAAACTTCCATCCCATACAGAATTCTGGTGTCTTTGTTCTGAAATGAAAACACTAGACAAAACATCTCTCAGTGCACATTTCGAGGACATTCTCAATATTTTTCAAGCCAGGTTATTTTGGAGGAAGCACCACAATTACTCCTCCAGAACCTATGTAGCATAGCACCCAAAAGAAAGAAACAAAAGAGAGGAAAAAGCTACTTGTAACAAGGTATTTGCATTTGTATTCTTTTTGTATGCCATATTTTCTCATCTTCTCATGATTCTCAACCTCAAGATGCATTACTTCCTTTGATGGTGATCCTGCTTGAAATAATGCTCTTAATATCTGATTTTGAAAGCTCATTAAGTGTGTGCAACATCACAATTCACAGAAATTTTCCTCTTCGAAGACACATTGGCTATGTCTACATCTCTATGGCTACATAAAGAAACTCCTGAAATCCTAAATAGGCAGCAGATACAGCTTCACACACTACAACAAAGCCAATGATTCTAAAAAATAGCTTTTGACATCCAACACAGCGTGTAAACTGCAATAACTTAGTATCTTCCCAGAGATCATCAGAAAGGAGGGTAAAGCCCACCAGACAAATTAGTAAATCTGGTAACTGGAACTGCAGAAGCTGTGGTGGAGATCCCAACTATCACTGAGGTTTGGTCTCAGCTCATTGTTCAGAGCTTCTAAGGAAAATAAATTAACTGAAGGGCTAAACATATAAAAAAATCAGCTGAAGTTAGCTTTGGCCTGCTATGAGATCATCAGCAGTCCTAAGGACTGGGAAGTCTATTTTTGTTTTGTTTACAAGTGAAAACTGAAAAGAACTACAAGTGCCCTCAGTCTGAAAATCAGTAAACTGGGCAGTACCTTTTTGTTGGGACTGAAGTTAATCTGAAACAACATTTTCTAAAGATGCAGAGAATTTCAGTTATTAAAAAATCCCTAGAGACTATGAAAGAATAATTTAGTATCTTATTAACAAGCTACTACTTGCAGTCTCTGAAGTTATGCACTAGGAAATCAACATCCTTACAACAAAAATCTAATTTCTTCCACAGCTTTCCATCCTTGCAACTCAATTTGTTAATAAAAATTGGCATCAAATTATTCACTAAACCTTTAAATTAAACAGGAAAATATGCAAGGTGAATTTGGACTATAGGACAAGGAACCTATAAAAGCAAGAAGTTTATCTCGCAAAAATAAGACTGAACGAGTACACGTGCTATGTATATCAGATTTAACCCGAGAGGCACTTTGCCCCACACTACTTTAAGTAAGGGAAAGAGAATGATGTTTTTGTGCCACAGAAATACCTCTTCTACCTTGCTAGATTCTAAGTAATGAGCCCATTTTAAGAACAGTACCTGAAAAAGAGCTGAAAGAAGAGCAAAAAGGGTAGAGATACATGGAAACAGAGGTACCTGCTACAAGGTAGTTTCTTAGAACAGGAATTTTCAGTTGTTAACAGCAGATTAAGCCCATAGAGCATGGAGGCACAGAACTGGGTTTGACAAGAGATACAGATAACAAGAATGGTTAAAGAATGGGAGTCAGAATGGGACAGTCTGAAAAAGAGACAATTTTGGGACTGGCTGGGAAAGACACAAAAAATGAGCTAGAAAATCAGATGGAAGATGGCAGAATTAGGAGTTGAGGTAGAGAAACTGTGAGTCACTGAAAAAGTACAGGCAATACAACTGATGAGAACCCTAAGAGAGCTTTAACAAAACAATGAGATCAAATCCTGTGAGAAGAAGGGAAGAACATGGGAAGTGGGAAAACAAATACAGTCTAAACTACAACTGAAAGGGGAAATAAACTGGGACTCAGACAGAGAAGTTCAAAATAAATCAGCAAAGAAGTAGCAACGATAGAATCAGAAAATGGAGAAACTGGGAAAGAAAAGCATTTCCACCCAGAGCTTGTCAGAGGCATTTGGTAGTGTTGCGTTGACAGCTGGACTTCATGATCTTGGAGGTCTTGTCCAACCATAACAATTCCACAATTCTATGACCAGGACAATGCCTCTGCTGTCCACAGGCATTTGCAAAGCCTAGCAGCAAACAACCACCCATCTTGTGCAAAACTGTACCTAACTCGATCCATGATGATCCCCAGTCACTTTAAAGGCAACACGTCTAAAGGGCCCATGCCATGAAGTTTTTCTATGGGTCACTTTACTGACAATGCAGGGTTCTTTTTTTTGTTTGCCTTATTTCAATATCAGGAAGCAACAGAAAATTAGCACAGTTACAAAGTGGAACTGGAATAAAGCTTATAATCAGAAATAAACAATCTTATTTTAAGACTGCTTAAACAACCTTTATTCTTCTTTCACCCCAATCCAAATGCAAATGTCATTTATAACAAGATGATAATGAACCACTTTTCCCACTGATTTCTCATCTCATGCAGGGACCACAGCAAACATGCTCTGGGAACGAATTATTATGCAACTACAAAAGATTATTTTTATGGGACATTCATTTCATTTTTTGCAAAAATTAGAAGGCAATCAAGATATTAAGTAGAGGAATATTGTAGAAAAGGGCAAAAAGTTCTTAAATTTAAAACATTTGGATTTCATTTTGGAAATGAAGCTGTGAGAACTATTCTTTATTGTATAAATAATATAAAAATTTTGAAGTTGGGCTACAGGAGTCTGATCTTTCAAAATTCTCAGATACGTTGTTTTACTGTGTTTCAGTAGCCTTTTTCTGAAACAGAGATAATCATATCACATCCTCAATTCATGGCAGTATCTTCAAGATTAATGTGTCTGTCAACCACTCAGCAATGAGCCACACCATAGAAATGAGGTCTCCAAAGAGTATATTTGAATTTTTAGCACCTTAACTAACAAGGCATAGTCAAAGCACTATAATAAAGGTCTGGATAGCACAGAACTGTGAAGGCAAAAAGCTAAATACAGGTGAGTAGCTCAGGCAAGCATTGTCAATCTTTGTCTGCATACAGGCTCTGCTGATGCTGCAGGTAAGCTGGACACTGAGTAACAGACAAAATGATACCGGAGGTCTCATTTATTGCAGAATATGCCAAGACTATTAGCTTCTTTGCTGTTCTTTCTGACAGGAGCAACACATCCAGAATTCAGCAAAAATTAAATTAAGAACTCACTTTGAAGACCAGTCAAATGGTGGTCCTGTCTAAGCAGTCAACAGATCAAAAACACCTCAAGAGTTAAAAGTCATTCCATGGTGTTGCTTCTTGCAGTAATTCAATTGCTCAAGTGATACAATCCTTGCAAAATTTGAAGATGACATCCCCAAAACTAACCATGAAGTTGCAAGAATGAAGCAGAATCAAATACGAGACTCCCAGCAGTGACTATGACATCAAAGCACTGGTTGTCCACTTTTATCACATAAATTAATCAGAAAATAAAATCATCATTTGTGTCCTCCTGGACTAAATACCCATATGCAGAGGTACCAGCAGCAGCCACTTCCACAACCACCTCCTACAACCATTCCAGGTTTGACCATAACAGACTCTTGTTTTTCCAGCCACACCAAGACTTTGAGCAGCTTGTTCACCAGCATCTGAACCACAGCCAAAATCAACAAGTAACATTACACAGGACCCCTTCCAAAACCATTTGCCTCACCAAGTTCCTTATCAGTGTATTACATGGCTAGAGTGGCCCACGGTGTAATTTTCAAGCAAGTCTGTGTAAGCAATAATGCAATACTGGAACCCTTAGCAAATGTAATGTACCACAAGACAAGTAGCCAGAAGCATTTTTGGGGAATATGGACCACTGTACATCTTTAAAATCAAGTTATCTGCTGAGAACCATTTCAATATAGACAACATTTAGCAAAGATTGATCCATTCTTCTTCCCACTTCTAATTAGTCATAATAAATCTCCATTAATAGATATGCAGGCAATCAAATACAAACATTAAAACAATTGATCCCTAGCATAACTTAAACTTCTAAAATCTGCATTTTTGTTGAGCCTGTTGCCATCACAGTGCAGTTATTCAGTAAAATACTACAATACAAAGCCTATATACAACCACTACCATTAACTAGCACAGACAATTAACAAAATTTAACACTTTATGGCTACAAAAAAATGCTTTATTTATACAAATAAATTGGCAAGGTGACAGGCCATTTCTGAGTTGCTATTTCCTGACTTTATAATACAAACCAACATAGGAAAAAAACAGAGAGCTCGGACTGCATACTTGGAATGTATAAAAGAGAGCTTAAAGATCACTTTCCTTCTGCCTTGTTTGAAAAAGCATATTAAAAAAAATTAGCAACATTCAAGATCCCAAACAGAGATGCCTCCTTAGACGACCTAATTTCACAATATTATTTGATCATTAGTTTGCGAACTTCTGGACATGTTAGAACTCACTAAAGGCAAACAGAAGTAGATCAAGCTACTGAGAAGCCACGGAACAAAAATGATATCAGAAAAGGTGCATGACCACTTGAGATTCCTCAAAGACTTAACTTCTCTAGTCTGCTCCACTGAAATTCCCAGTACATAACCAAAATAAACATAAAAGGAGAAATGCGTGCTGATATTTTAAGAGAAGTCTGCAAAATGTTTTGAAGACTTTTCAATACTTTCTAAGGATTAAAAGCGCATCATGTAAAAAAGGTCCAAAATAAGTATTTTTCCTACTTCCATTGTGTTTTTGTTTTTAATCCATCCCAAACTTAACTTGTTTAGACTTGCTCAAGACTGATATAGAAGCACCACATAAAAGTTATTAAAAAGTACAACTTTTGTGGTATTCTGGCACAAATTAATAATACAAAAGCACAGATTTTGACTGTCCACAAAAACAGTAGCCCTATTAATCTATCCAGTAAAGCTGTGTCAAGAAAATAGTTTGCTGTGGGTTTTATTAAATATTCTTTGAGCAAAATATTTATTAATACTATGAAATAAATCCCCTGAATTAAGCTACATACCTGAATGTATTCTGAATACTCAACTCAAATAAACCACCAACATTAATTCCTGCATCTATACATCCCTGAAACAGTAATGTTAGATCAGGTGATGAACTTTCTACAGGCACAATTTCTCATATGGTGTGTCCCCATATTCCCACATGTTCATGGGGCTTCCTTTGCAAAGCTGGATATATGTGCCATATCTACTACTCAGTAAGATTCATGAAAGTACCACGAAAAACTAAAGAGATACAATAATTGTTATGCAAACTAGGGATCAAGAGAAAAATCCCTCACAAAATAATTCAAGCAAAAGATGACAGTAGGACATAAGTTTTAAAAATAAATTTAAAAATCTAATTTTAGAACAAGCAGTTCCAAAGCCAACACCACTGTCAGTTACCTATGAAACAGTAACTGAAAAACAACTCTCAGGAAAGGTATTTCAGTCTGTGAGAAATTCTGAAGGCTAACAGTGGTGTGCTAATTTAAGAAGCTTTTGAAATTGTTTTTCAAATTCAAGTTCTCTGTGCAAAAATTTTTAAATGACTTGAAGCAGTCCATCCACTAATGGCGAACAACTGAAACAATCATAAACAACAGGACTAGATAAGAATATTTCATTTATGTGACTTATCTATTCTGATAGGTGTAATTCTGGAGATCAGAAGGAACCATATTCACTCCTTTAGTCTAGCCCCTTTCTCTTCAATATTCACTGTAACACCATGCATGAGACTATCCGCAGCAATAGACCCAGTTCCTGGTTGCATTAAGAGTATAGTAATTCAGCAGAAAATAAACCCCATTGCTCCTGCTTCTTCTCTCCTATGAATCACTGAGTCTTGGAGAAAAATCCACAAGCTTCTCTTTCCTTACGGCTGCTTGAGAGGCCTCAACAGTTCACCAGTGACAGACGTAACTGAGGGGAGAAACACAGTCACCACAAGTTGGATCTTCAGCCATGCTACAGAACTTGATCATTTAGTGGTGGAAGGTATATTAACCAATGCTACTAAAAAAGTATTTATCATCTTAATTTACAGATAATTCTCAACATATAACTGAATATAAAAGTGGCCAGCAAGCAGTGCTCAGTCTTACACTGGAAGCTGGAAAAAAAATTAATCTACCAAATTTGCTTTCTTGCTACAGTAATTCCTTCTACTTCATTAGATGTTGCATCCTGCCTAGTTTTAGGCATGCCAAGGGTGGATGGGTGACCATTGCACACAGGGAACTGCTTTCCCCCTAAACTACTACTCCCATGGATCCAGTAAGCAGCATAAGTAGACTGAGAACTTTGGCTGTACATTTGGCTCCTCCAGCTCCTGCCTGGAAGGTGCCACATCTGTAAGAAATGGAAGAGTTCACAGTAGACGAAGCAAACTCAAAGTGACACTGATTAACCAGAAAGAGGAATTCTGGCTACGATGAAGTTTCTGGAGACTGCCCATGTGCAATGACCAAGAAGTTTCCCACACAGTGCAAATGTAGGTGTAAAACTGGACCAAAACCTACTGACGTCAACCTCACCTACTTGACCTCTGCTCACCCAGACTCTGAGAAGCAATGCAACGATCCCACTCCCAAGGTACTCAAGTCCTTGAGATACGGCAACTGGTGTCCTCCTGTCCACATGTGTTTTTTCATTGTTTCTTTAAATTGCACAAAAAGTAAAGTCTTTTTAGGAGTTAAGATGTCCTGAATTGAATGTGATACACCACATCTGCCTGATTCTGTTGGAATTGCTTCTCAGCTTCACACAGTGCTCATAAACTCAAAAATGGCTGTGCTTATTGCTGTTACTGGATCACACTGGAAAATGAGTGCTCCTTTTCTTTACTGCATTTCAGGTCCCCTACCATAAATTGGTATACCCATGGATACTTTAACCTTCACAAGCTAGTATTTTTTTTACATTATTGTGTTTCAAGTTATCCAGCTACAACATTGTGATTATGCACTCAAACTCCACCTGCAGTCTCTTAATCAAGTTGCTACGTATCTTTTCCCCCCCCAACTCACAGCTTCCTGACTACTGCCAAGGAAATAAATGTATTTTGCAGAAAACCCCAAAATATAAATTAAAAAAAAATTTTAATCAATACTTTGCTGCTTATTTTCTCTTGATTGTACACTCTGAAAAGCTTTAGAGGCATACATTTTAAGGTAATACTTCATAGAATTTAGACTTGGGTCAAACAGTTCATAAGCATTATTTTGCTAGCTTACCTGATCAGTAGTTTTGTAATTCTTTAATACTTTATAAAAACATTTCACTGGGTTTGCCAGTACTCTCCATCACACTCCCCCACTTGTTCAATTATCCAGTAAAGTCTCAATCTGCAAACTCTTACAAGTATTCGACTTTTCTATAAAAATTATAATTTGATAATTTTTTGCCTGTTAAAGAGGCATCAGAAGAACTGGAAGGGAGTACTAAAAGGAAAAGCATTCTCCTGCAGCAGGCAGGAAGAAGCATGAAGTAGGAGCACGTTCTGTTGTGGTGCACTGCCTCCACACCTTCCCCTTCTGCAGGGCTCCCTGCTTCACTGTCAGCATGGCACGCTGTGGGATGCACATCATGCCTGCACTCCCAGGCTGGAGCACTCTGAACATGCCTGGCCATGGAAATGTCACCTGAAGCCCAGACTTAGGATTGTAGCAGCATAGCCCTTCCCACAGTTAGGCCATCTGAGCTCTTCTGAGAAAAAGGGAAGGAAGGGGCAGGAGCAATCATCGACTATGTCATCTTTTTCACCACTGCATCTCACAGACAGTTAGAGCACTTGACAGGTGACATGGCAGAACCACAAGCCATTAATCACAGCAATATTTTCACATCAGAATGTTTAAATTTACAGCAACACAGGTTTTTATAGACTCAGTGCCCAGAAATTTAGTGATACTGTCTGTATCATGCTTAATTCCATTATTCTGCTTGAAAAAGAACTTGGACTTTGAACAAAAGTATGGAAATACATCTCTTCCCTTCTGAAAATTAAAAGAAGCGTTATACCAATTAGCATCTCTATGTTATAGCATTAAACCACAACTCGTAGGGCCCATATTCAGACCTGGAAATTTAAAATTTCCCAGCATTCACCACACATTTTAGATCCCATGTAATGGTGGGTATAGTCTGCAAAAAGGTAAGCAGTTCATATTTCTTCCCTGAGGCAGGTTTGAAGTGTATGTAGATGTTTTTAAGAACAGGTTAGACAATATTCAGATAAGATTTCATACCCTTTCTAGCTACCCTGTTCCAGTGCTCAAGAACACTTTCAATTTTATCTAAAACCTGACCTAGATTTTAATTTTCCCAAACTCAGTTTATTACTTCTTTAATAAAGATGCTGAAAGCAATTTCTTTTCCTATCCATAGCACCTTCTTCCATTTCTTAAGTTTACTATGAGGTAGGTTATGCCTTCCTTCTTCCTTAACTACTCTCTTTCCTAGAATAAACTAGATCTTTCAAAAATAAGGTTTGTTCTTAAATGTCTTATTCTCACGTAGCTCTAGTAGGACATTCATCTGTATTTCCAGGTGCTAGCAACTCTTTGCTTAGTTGATCTCTCTCCCAAAAGCTAATATGAAACAAATGTACTTTAGTATCTCAATTACTTTGAACTGTTTCAATTTCACCTCCTAGTCTAACACTCCACTTTCGTTTTCTTCCCGCTTATATGGCCTATCATTCCCTGAACTCTGCTATCTGTAATGTACTTGGCCACCCTTATCTCTTCCAGGCAAGCTTTGAGTGACTACGTATGTCTGGTTGCTTTTTCGCACATTAAGATGTTTTTCAGCTCAACTACTAAAATTCCCTACAAGACTAGTTTTTTTAGCCAATCGCTCTTTCATGGAAATTCTCGCTATTTGAAAGCTGCAACAGTCCACATTAGATTGCAACCTGTTGTTTAACAAGTGAGTCGTATCACTATTCCTTCACTTGCATGCTGTTGGTTTTTGGGTTTTTTTGAAGGGGGGATATACTCTAATTTGAATACGGACTAGTATATTGTCTTATTTTCAATAAGAAAACATGAAAGCCCTATTATATTGAGTATTAACAATGACTGACATCTTAAAGGCAGAATAAATTGCATTTTTTTTTGGTAAGTCCTGGAAGGGGTAAAGAGCAAACATGTTCCACGAGGCAGGTCACAGAATCAAAGCCGCAAAGCTTAACGTCAGCAGTAATGGAAATCTACGATGAAAGTTCCCAAAGCCTGTTTTTACAGATACTAACAAGCATCTTTTGGTAGACAGAGATAAACAACAAACACATATGGAGAATGAACCATCTTCCCTCAAATGTCTGATGCCTTCTCGAACTCAAGAAAGGCAACGTTAGTTGACAACAGCAGTCAACGACAGCCCCACCATCCGAACAACACTTGCTGGGTTTTCTTAAATCCCATGCAAACCCAAGCTGTTTTAGTGTGCAATATGAATACACATAATGACAACGGCCCAAGTGCTGTTATTAGCATAGGGAATTCTCAAGATTAATCACTCTGCAAAAATGGCGGCAGATCTGAAGCTGGTTTATGCTGTCTGCAGGAAAACAGCCTAGGCTTGATGCAAAGCATAGATAAAGTTCCATATATTCATTAACGCCAGATATTATAAATCATGACCCCATTTGCTTTTGTTAATAAAAACATTCTATGCTTCCACATTTTATGTGCTACAAATATACTTACATCTTTTGCCATGTTACCAAAGACTAGAAACCAGTCTTCTTAAAATCTTGATGGCTGCAGGACACAGGGACAATGCTATTTTCTAGAAAGCAAGCAAAGACAGCACCAGCTATAAAAAATGAAAGGAGGGAAAGTTTTTACAATTGAAATTATTGACTACTACCAAGTACAATTTAGGTTTCTTTTTGAAAAGAAACCACGTTTTTTAAAAGGGAAAAGTTTCCCATCACCACCTTTTCGTCCCTTGAGCCCCGCGCTCACGTGTGGGGGGCATTCCTTTCCCGACGGTGGGGGCGAGCCGTGCCCTGGCAGAGCCCTTCCCCCAGCCCGTGCCCGATCCCACGCGAGGCCGGTCCCTGTCCAGCTGCGCCCCTTCCAACGCCGGGCGCGGGCAGCGATCACGGCCTCCTCCTCCCCACCCCCATTTCCAGCAGCAGGCACAAGTAGGCCCCGGGGGGAGCTGCCCCTGGGGCCTTCCAGCCCCGCTTTTCTTCTCCTCCTCGCGGGCGGACGGGCCGCGGCCGCACCGGGCGGCACAGCCCGGCGGCCGCCCCCGCGCCTCGGGCACCCCGCGCC